>PVJL010005297.1:0-111032 GCA_004026885.1 Lyroderma lyra
TGCTTTGTTGGAGATGGTTTTACTCGAAAACCACCTAAATATGAAAGATTCATTAGGCCAATGGGCTTACGTTTCAAGAAGGCCCACGTAACACATCCTGAACTGAAAGCTACCTTTTGCCTGCCAATACTTGGTGTAAAGAAGAATCCCTCATCCCCACTTTATACAACTTTGGGTGTTATTACCAAAGGTACAGTCATTGAGGTGAACGTCAGTGAGCTGGGCCTTGTGACACAAGGAGGCAAGGTTATTTGGGGAAAATATGCCCAGGTCACCAACAATCCTGAAAATGATGGATGCATAAATGCAGTCTTACTGGTTTGACAGCAGTTTCATACAAGTAACTCTTTATTATTGAAGACTATACACGAATCAGGAAAACCACCTTTACTGCGATGTTTCTTGAGTACTACCAAACACATGTCTGCAGTCATCAAGAGAACTATTTGTTCTATTGTAAAGAACATTAAAATGGCCCAGTTTTACAAACTGAAAAAAAAAAAAAAAATACTAGTAATTCAGATGGGGTTGGAAGACCTAAATATGGTCTTTCTGGTAATCTTAATTATACTACAATATCCTTTCATATTTAAATGGTTACATTATTCACCATCTGGTTTTTTTCCCCTTTCAGAGCAATGAAAGCATTTTATGAAGGGAGGAATTCTTATTAGACTTGTATATTAATCTTTATAAATGAGACCTTAAAAAAATTTAAGCATCTTCTTTGTTTATTATAGTATGATAAAATCATGGTATTACCTCAGAATATCATTATCTAATACACTAAGACAGAAGGAAAACATCTTAAATGATAGTCTTTTCTCGTTGTGGTAGCCAGTCATCAAGTGAGCACGGATGTTTGCCTTCTCAGTCCCAGGCGCTCTGCTCCTAGTTAAAGGTGCTGCAGGTTGCGGGGCCGGGCCCCCACCTAGTGGAGCCGCAGAATCTTGGGAGCTATAGCTTGAGCATCAACATTTTTTAAGAAGTGATGCAGGTGATTTTTGTGTGCTGATATTTGGGAATGCTCGGAGTAATAATTTTATAACACGTGATAGGAGAACATCTTCCAGGTGCTGAGACAGACTGTGTCATGTACGTAGATTCAGAAGAATGGGACACACACCCAGGGCCAGCAAAAAGTTCTTGGAGAACAAGAAGAGGTGTTATCTGGGCCACTGATGAGAAAGGAGTCTAGCGGAGGGGGTTCATTGTTGGGCCTTACGTGCCATTTGGGGACATCAGAATTTTGTCCCACTGATGGTAATGAACTGTCAGACAGCTCTCCACTTTCAAGCAGTGAAGTGGTTTTCCTTTTTCTTAGATCAGAAATGTATTAGCAAATTTTAAAACAGAGGTAATTGTTAGTTTCATCAAGATTGAGAATTATTTTAATGAAAACTCATTGCAGCAGCATCTTCTGAATGCCTCAGTGAAAAAGTGAGCAAGTATATTCATACTCAGTTAACGAGGGGAGAGAGCAAATCAGGAGGCTAATGAACCGTGTGGGAGCGTCCTGCTGCGAGCCAGGCCGTCAAACCCCGAAGCCGAACTTCCCTATGTTCTTTAGCTTCAACATGATGCAGGGGCAGAAACTACTGGTTGTCCTTCAGTATCTGTTTCCCTGTATTTCTTTGTGAGTCTTTTAGTCTTGCCGTGTGGCCATTTTGCAGCTGAAGTTTCCATTGCTGCCATCTTTGCTCAGGGATGGGAGCCTGAGACAGGTATCGTGTTGAAGATGGCAGACTAAAGTGAGGAAGCCACCTGGTCCATGATGAGGTTGACCTGATGATGTATTTAGTTAGCCTGGGAACTGTTGACCTTTGGATTTCTTATTAGGAGAGGTAGTAAGTTGCCTTGGGTAAAGTTGAAGCCACTTCTAGATAGGCTTTTGATGCTTGCAGCTGAAAATGTCTAGACAGATGTTTGCCAGGCATGCTTGTAATGCTGTATCTTCCTGGATAATCTTTTCTTGGTAACGCCCCTTTTAGCTTTTAATGTCCAGATTTCGTGGGATAGCTCTCTCTCTCTCTGTCTCCCCATCTCTCTACTTACCTATCTATATCTACCTACCTACCTCTTTATCATCTATCTCAATAAAGTTCTTTGGTTGATGTCTGTATAGGGAAAGTTTATATATATATATATATATATCCCCTCTAAAACTCAATTTTTAACAAAGCAATATGTGGGAAATGGTCTCTAGTTACATTTCAAATGAAATGAATAGATTGTCAGGATCACATGGTAACATTTTGAAAGGTATGCCTAGTGGCATTGAAAAGGATGTGCATCTTGGATATTGCGGGTACCAGGTGTAGCCAAGTTAGTGCTACAAAGTAACTGATGGTGAACAACCATATTAATTGTTGGGTGATCAGGAAGCACTTTTAACACACTAACATAACCGTTTGCTACTAATGCATAGGCGTTTTATTGTGTTTTAGTTATGTTTTAATAAATTGGGTGGTAGGTTTAGATTGATGTGCGACAACACATTGTAATTTTTCCCATCTAAAGTAATGGGAAAAAGGCACCCTGATGCATTTTTTTACACATCCAATTTTCATGAATGGATTATTGATATTAAGCAAGAGATGCCTATACTAATCTGGATCAGCTATTTTATTAAGTTAGCAATCCTATGACTGCTAATATAGTCTTAAGATATTGTTGTCTTAAAGGAACTCACCAATATGATTCACATATCTTGAGGAGTTACATATTTAGAAATGTACCATTTCCAAAAGTGCTGAAGGCAATAAATAAAATCACAATCCTCTTTTTAAACATGGAAATTTGGGAGAAAAATTGAAATGTATATGTTTACCTTTATCATTCTAAATTTTACCTCTAAAGTCCCCTTTTAACGTTTAAAACCAATGATACATTATGTTTTTATTTGAATTGCACGTTAATCGTGCTGAATATGTCAAATGTTAAAGAAGAGTTTTTAAAGGCAATGATAGAAATTACATTAATCTTCTTGTTAAACGTTTACATTTTTATTATAAATTGAGTTATAATTGATAACATTCAGCCATTAAAGGGTGGAAGTAATGCAGCATATAATTTTTAGGGCTAGAAGGCTATCTTAGGGAAAATTCTAAATAGCCTCATCTGTGACTATTTTTGATTGAGAGTTGTATATTCAGAATACTTTAAAGAATATAAATTCTTTTGCTTGATAAGGAGAGAAAGGAAGGTACATATAGTGTAGAAACTATTATACCTTACATAAAATATCAAATTAGAGTGTGAACCAATTACAGTAAAAGCATTCCCTTCACAGTGAGATATAAATGTCTTTCTAGCCTGTGGGTATCTTTTTATTGCTAAATTTGGGTTACATTTACCACCACAAAAATTCAATAATGATTTCTACCTGTTATGAAAATATGCGAATGCATCCAAATATATTTTGGTAGTCTTAGTTCAGATGTACATAAACATTTCCATTCCCTAAAGGAATGCAGTTTCTTTCAGTTCTTTTTAGGTCTCTAAGGTTATAGGACCTCAAAGTGTGTAGAGCTCAGAGTGGCACAAACCCGTGTTTCTCAAGTTGTGGTCCATGGGTACCTTCCTGGAACTGGGCAGAGCTGTCACGCTGCCAGAATTGAATAATGTTGTTCTTTTCGCAATGAGCTTATGGAATTTCAGGTTTTTCCTTCTGAAAATTTTCTTAAATTCTAGAGAGAGCCAATATTAATTTTACAAGCAGGTGTTAGGCAGATAACATGTATGAATAGGGAGCAAATGATGATTAAAGGAATAACTTGCAGACAGACAGTCACATTTATTTGTGTGGCTGTTTTGTTCTGTGAACATTTGTAGTCATAGTCATGGTTTTATATTCTGCTTTATAACCTGTAAAATAAAATAAATTGAACACTAACAGCAGTTTAAACTTAGAATAACAAAACGTAAATTTTTGTCCAAAGTTAGAGTTTATATGATAGAATTTAAAATATCAGTATTTTATAATGTTCTATAAAGAGCGTTATGACTTCCAGGCTCTTGATGACTTTCACCGTGTGAAGAGATTACGTTTTCAAGAAGATAGGGACTCTGCTGCTTATTTTTTTTCTTCCCATTTTTCTGCAGAGCAGATCACTTTACTGGGGCACAGAGTCCTCATCTGGTGAATGAGAGATGAAATTAGATTTTTATTTCTAAAATTTGGGTTGTTTATATAGCTTTACATTTTAGGAATACTATTTTTTGTTTTATATACTTAAAAAGACAGACAGATCTCTCCATTTAGAATAAATCTCTGTTGGCATAAGTTGATGGTACTAATGTGTTTTCTGTTACAGGAGGGCAAGAAATCTTTCCATCAGCTGCCAAATAAGTCAGTTTGAAGATTGTTTAGTTAAAATTTTATCTGGCTTGTAGCCCCAATTTAGCCTTGACTCATCTTTTATTAAAATACTCATGTTGACAGAGGGGAAATGCTGTAACCACACTAAAACTTGAGTGATGCTTACTCCCTGAATCTGGGGTGCAGTTAGACTAAGAAAAAACTAGCTCATGTTCTGCACGTGGGACAGTATGTTGAGGGTTACGTCTTAAAAACATAGCACTTGGCGGTTATCCCTCTGTACCCCTGGGGTTCTCTTCTGTGAAGGGAGCAGAGGACTTTGTTTCCTATTCCTGCACTCCCCTCGAACCCATCTCTGTTTTTCTTCTTTCTGGAAAAAGCTGGTCGCCAAGTAGAGGAGGGACTGGTGGTGGTGCAGGGCAAACGGGGGAGGTATAGTTCCCCATGGCAAAACAATGTAAACAGGAATAGAGATAAAATTAGCGCTAGTACCAGTGGTTGTGGAAATTTTTATTTTATTTTTTAATATACTCCTGAGGACAAGGTGGTAGCAAGAAAAGGAAAAAGACACCCCAGAGAGAAGAGCTGCCCTGGGTGGGTGCCTCGGAAAAGCACGCAAATGGGTTGAGTGTTGTCTGCAATAGCCTGCCTCAAGCTGGTGGGGATTTTTTACAAAATTGAAGTATAATTAGCATTCAATATCTTATTGTCTCAGGTGTACCGCCTAGTGATTCAATATTTATATACATTACGAAATGATCCCCAGAGTAAGTCTAGTTACCGTCTGTCCCCATACAAAGTTATTATAATGTTACCGACTACATTCCCTGTACTGTGCATTATCTCCCCATGACTGACTTATTTTATAACTGGAAGTTTGTACCTCAGAGGGTGGGAATTTATATTTTGACAGTCTTTCTGGAACACAAATTGGTAATAGGTATCAGAAACTTTAAAGAAGTAGATCCTCTACCTTAGAAATTTTGCTTTTAGCAATTTATCATAAACAAATGCAGTTTATTAGATGGTATATTTAACTTGAACTTTTTTGTTACATATTATGTGCCAAAAAGTTTGTGAAAGGAAAAAATAGTTATTTACTTATAGATCTTACAATTACAAATGATTTAATTTTTTTCTCCCTTTGGTTACTTATTTACCTAATTTGATTAGTTATGTTTACTGTAATGAACATGTAGTACGTGTATAACCCCAAAGAGCATGTCCCTGTATCCTGGATTCTCTCATGAATACTATAATTCTTCCAAAAGCAGAAATGCATTTTACTCTTACTCCTAAATTTGCATTGTGCTTCCTGTGTTCAGTATGTATTAATAGTTCAGTTCACCAAATGTTTATTCAGTAAATATAAATACTGTTAGTTTCTCTTAAAATATTTATATTAATAATTATAAATATCTATGTTGATAGATTCAAGACCAGACTATAATATAGGAAAATCTCATCTTAAACCTTTTATTCATTTTGCAATAACAATAACTTATAGCATTTCTCAGAGGAAAGAAAATGTCTTGGGAAAAAAAGTTACCTAACTCTTTAAGTTTCTCTGTCATGTTTTCTTGGATATTGACAATCATTTTATTTTCCAAATACTTTCATGCAACCAGAACTTCCCATGTAGCAGGAGGCATCCAGTAGACATTAAGGTCAATTTTAATGGGAAATTTCACTTTATTTTAAAAATTGTTCATGTAAACCATCATTTTTAATGGGTTGCACAAATGTGTATCCTGTTAATCATAGTCTACTTCTTAGCAATTTTAGTGGTGTTAATGTGGTTTTATATTCCTCTTAAATTATTTTGCATGATGTTTCTCTGGAATTTTGAATTTAAAATTTTAACTGTAATCATACTGTGAATATATTATATACATAATAATTTTTCCTCTATAGTGGGTTTTTGCATTGATTGTTTAGTTAATCAAGTTAAAATCCCATGTTATTTTTAAACAGCAATTATTACAAAGGAGGTCTTTCTGAGGAATGAGATCTCTTTTTGTTGCCATTATTGTCAGCTGATCTGGAACGTCAACTGAAGGCAACTGGGTTTTTATTTTATTTGAGTCATTATGCATTTGTAGCAAATATGCCAAAAACTTTAATTAATAATAATAAAAAAATGAAACCTTTGGTTTTTCTCTGTACCTGTAAAGAGGTACTAGTAAGTAGTTGGAAGTTTATCTCTGTGTCCTGTTTGAAAATTCAGAAAAAGGAATTAAGCTGTTTTCCAAGTAGAGAAAAGCACCATGGCTCCCCACCAGGTAAGCACACAATAGTTTGTTTACTTGCTATCAACATTTTCCCCACCATAGTTTATCTCAGACAGAATTTTCAAGTCCAGCCATCTTAGGATTTGATTTATAATAATGGTTATGTTCTATTCTATAAGAAATGATGTGGAGAGGGAAACATCTGCTAACTTTATCTCTGCATCTTTTTCTAGACCTAATAAGTTGATTTTTACTCCGATTCTTTAATTTTTGTTACATGCTTCTCAACCATGCTCTTTCCTTGTTATTTGGAGGCATAGAACTTCCTAAATATTTAGTCTCAGAGCAAGAACACTCAGGCTTTTCATGTTCTTTGGCATTAGCAGCTGTAACACATTGAATTTCTGGCAGTGGAATTTCTCCTGATGGAGTCTGACCCCTTGCACCACGGCCCTGAATAAAGAAACCTTGCTTCTGAGCATGTGCACCTCAGCAAGGACCTTTAGCTCTCCTTCTAGATAGACCCAGCATCTTCGAATTATCAGTCAAGTATCACTTTTAGGTTTTTTATTTTTCTACATCTGTCTTTGCACATGATTTTATAAGTGTTGATTGTAAATTAAGCAGTGTTATTCACATTATACTTTATGCATTCATAGTTGGATTTAGTCAGGCAAGGGTGTGAAAGAGATGGATTGTCAACCTTTGTCTGAGAGAGCTACTGTATCTCCATGTGTTTCTAATTCAACAATTACCAGTAGGATTTTTTTTCTGCGTGAGCTCATATGAGACTCACTCTTTTAGAGCTGGAATTGATAGGAATAATTAGGTAGGTTTAAAAGAAGAGTCTGACTGGTGAAGGATCATGATAATTTGGAAAACTACATGGAATGTTATCAGATATGTCTTAGTATAAAATTTTATTTTCTAGGAAAAATACTTTTTAGAAGACCTGAGTTTAGCCACTGAAATGTTCAGGCCATGAATCCTATTTGGAAATAGAAAAACTTGTGGTATGAATTTGGTAAGTAAAATTGTGGAAATTCAGATCCCGTTTGATCATGGGGAAGCATATTTTTCTCCGGCTATTAACTGATGTCAACTGCCCGAAATTTATCGATCTCAAGGCTCTTCCTCATTTGTTGCCAGCAACTCTCCCTCATACAGAACAAATGACTCACAAGCTCAAGCTAAATAAAACACTCTGTAAAGATTTTCTGCCTCTCAAACTCCTCAAAGTGGGCATTGAGTAGTGGCCACTGATCCTTGCCAACTGGTGTACCCTTAATAATTCCATGGGTAGGGCTCGCTCAGACCAGACTCAAATGTAGACGCTCCCTTTTTTTTTTTTTTAAACTGCCCTTTTCAGACATTCCATCTGAAATCTGTTACGAACAACGTAAGACTGGTCACAGATTTATTGATTTTTCCTGGGCATTTGACTATGTGAAGTGGAACCAGCTATGACCTAAGCTCAGTGAGCTCAGTAAACACCTTCTCCTTGCTCCAAGTTCTATAGAATTTCAATCCTAGTAAGTGTTCCAAGCAGAGTCAGTAGGAATGGTCTTGTGGTAGATCAGAAAATTTTCAGTGAGAGTAAATCAGGTTGTTTTGCTCTTCTTTTTAGTTTTAAAAATTCTTATTTTTTCACCCATTGAAATCTCAATGAGCAGATACCAGATACCTCTTCTCAATGAACCAGGTACCTGACCCTTTGCTGGACTGAAGGGAGAGATTGATGATGACAAAGCTGATGTGTAGGGTTTCTTTTGAAAGGTCCTTCACTGTCTAGTAGTTCTAATTTTTTCCTAGAGAACTGCCTAACATGTATTCCTTTAATATCAGAATAAAGTTTGCAATATTTAATTTGCTTATCTCTTAAAGACCTATGATGCAGATAAATTGTCCATTTCATCTTTTAAGATTAAATTTATTGGGGGTAACATTGGTTAAATAACATTATATACATTTCAGGTGTACAACTTTATAACATAACATCTGTATACTACTTTTTGTGTTCACCACTCCAAGTCTGGTGTTCTTCTGTCACCATGTTAAGTGTGCCTTAAAGGTACTGCTTAAAACATATTTTATGGGAGTTTAAAAAATGGCTAACAGAAAATACATTTGAAAAGTATTGTGGCCTCCATGTGACAGTTCTCAGACTTTTCTTCCAAAGTACCTCAATGATGAAGGAGCAAGAATATGCACCCTCTAAAAGCCTTTGATCGGGTTCTTGGCTTTAAGAAAACTTTTTTATCCTGAAGCTGGTGTTATCTTAAACACATGGGAATTTTTTACTCAGTGCATAATATAGCTGTGACTATTTTAGCATAAAATGCTTTAAATTATGAAGCATCAAACAGTAAATTAGATGCTAAGAGGTTCACAGTGTTTTTCCTTTGTTGTCATCTATTTTCTCATATGCCGCATACAGCCCTGGTGGGGGGACTCATCTTCCATTTTGAGAAATATAAATCAAGAGTCCCTCAATTGCTTCAATGACTCTGTTTTAATGAGACCAGAAATGTTTTGGAGGGTGACTTTGGTATTCCTTCCCTCCACTTCGTTAGGGCTGTTAAATTGCCTTTTCTCTGTGGGAGTTGCTTGGAGTGGATTCCTTCAGGCTGACCCCTCTGCTCATTTGACTGTCAGAGCGTGTAGTTCCGCTTTCAGTCAGAAAGAATTTTTGCACTTCAAGTTCTAGCCAGAAAACGTGCTATCTGAGCTTTCTGTTGTCAAGTTCTTATCAAAATCTCGGTGGCACGCAGTATTGATAGTTGAGTTCCTGAAAGATGAATAATCCATTTCTCAAAATATGTCGTCCTTTTTTAAAAATATGGACTGTATGAGAATCTGATGAAAAATGCCTGTGTACTTGTGGGCCAAATACTTTACCTATACATTTAGGAGGCTCATAGAATCCTTATAAACCATTCCTGGATTTCCAGTAAGTTAATCATTTATTCAGTAAATATTTATTGAGTGCTTACACAAATACATACTGAGTGCCCTTGGGTTAGACACCATCCTGGTAAGCACTAAGAATAAACATACCTCTGTTTCTGAAAAGATTTTATTTACTATGAATTGCTACAAGCTTCATCAAAGTTTTGGGGGAGTGAAATTAATGAAATAAGATATAGATAGGTCTATGAGAAGGTTGCAAAATACAGCAAGTCTCATTTTTTCAGTAACCGTGGAGCATTTTCTTTATTGTTTTTTTGTATTATGCAGATAAATTGTCCCCCTTGATCTCTGCCATCAATCTCACCCAAATTGGCAGATGTTCTGATTAAGTAAGAAATGGCTGTAAGGCAACTTTCAGTGTGTTTGTTCACTTCTTGAACCAAACCCACCTGACTGAACAGAATGTGTTTTGAGTTTGAATCACTGCAGACTTGGTTCTGTCTGAATATTTTTCCTATTATCATGTACCTGGAGATCCTGTTTGGGCGGTTCAGTCCCAGCTTTTGATGATGGAGTAAACCGATTTTACTGCCTGCGATGCAGCCTTAACTTACCAGGTTCTGTTTGTAGTGACCTCTTTCACCTTTCCTTCTCCACTCCTCTTTACTATTTCCTTCCTCTCTTCATAATGATTATTAAATGGTAAGTGAATGGGAATCTTGTCTTGAAATGAACTCATCTCAAAGTAATATGGAGCCAAAAAGTAGACCCTGATTTTTCCTGCAGCATATAAATGATGAGTTCTGCGGATATTGGTCCCCTCTACTTAAGGGGCACTGATATCTCTGATTATGGGAACATCAGATCTTTCTTAGAATACTTTTATGCTTTTCCTTCAGTAATTTTTTTTTAAGATAATAGAACGGATTTTTGTTTTACAGGCAACAGAATGAGTTTTTAGTTCTCTTAGATTCTTTTTCCAATTGATGATTTAAAAATTAAATATGTTTATTCTTTCACCATTCATAAACTTGAGCCTCAAGTTAAAATTTTAATTTTCTTAGTTCCTTAGAATTTTGTAAGAATTTGTGAATTAGAAGTACAGATTTATTTTATTTTACTTACATTAGAATAGAAAATCATTAAACTATTTAAAAATAGTGGCACCAGACGGAACTAAACAGGAGCACTGGAAGGTTTCCCTCTAGAAATTGTTAGACAAGCAAATCCCTAGGGTGGTCTGTGATGTGATGTTTCAATCAGTAAGGTCATCTTGGAAATAGACTCAGTTCTGAGTTTAGGACCAGAAAGACTACTTCCTTCCTTCGGACTTTTCACATTTAGCCCCAAAACTATATTCAGTGACGGCAGGTATATTTTTTAATTTCACATCTGCCGGGGAATTTCACAGCTTATGAGGCTCTGTAATCTTAGTGCTCACGTAATGCCTTGCAAACATTAGGTGGTCAGTAAATATTTGTTGAGTGAGAGAGAGTGGATGAATTTGCATGTTAAGACCTCTAAGCTAAGCACTGGGTTATAAATAATACTATTTACATAAGTGGAAATAAGTCTTTTGTTTATTTGTAGTCAGAATATACACAGAAAACAGTATTTTAAAATGAGAAGTTTTGCAGTGAAGTGAAAGTGAAAAGTAATAAAGTATTTTCTTCTCATCATGTGTGGTGATACTTTACTTACTTATAACCCATTAAATATTTAGGGATGCTCACTCGTGTAAGTAATTTTGGGGGGAAGGGGACCCCAAACCCAAAAACTTAATGGTAAGAAAGAAATCTTACCATTACAGATTTGGTTAATATTTCAGGTGTATATCAGGCATTAAATAAGCATGTTCTGTATCCTCAGAAAAATGTGTGAGGTAAGAGAATGGAATTCATTATACCCTTTTAATATATACATGTACTTTGAAAGGAATGAGCCATATAGTTTCCTCTCTAACTGTGGGACTTAAGGCCCTGACATCTCTTGTAAAGATGAAATTGTGGCCCATAACTTAAAACCTGAAGGGGAAACTAAGGTTGGGGGCCTTAAGTTGGAGGTCTGTCTGTGACAGTTTTTGCATTTGCTGAAGGGAAACAGTAAATAATGCACACTAAAGAAAATCTACCTGACATTTTTCACATGTTAAATTAATGAGACTGGAAACTGTCCTGCTTGATTCCACTTACCACTCCTTGTTTGCTAGAGATGTCCCCAGATCTCTCTCCCACGCTTGTAAATTTGTGCTAAAGATAAAATATTTATAAAGAAGCTTTTTTTTTTTTTTTTGAGCCTCCCCTTTCAAATAAATGTGCTGTATTTTTCTGCTTTTCTGATTCAGCATTGACCTTCATCTCCTGCCTTACAGGTTCATCCCTAGTGTGGTCTTAGAGAAGTATGATTAGGATGCTGATTATTAGGATGGTTAATGGAGCAAGTGTAGGTGTTTACCTTTGTTTACCTCCCTATCAGTTAATCTGCTCCTCTTCATTATATCCAGGTTTTGCAGTTGCAGGCCTTTCCCGTATTTATTTCATAATAAACCCTTTTACCCACATCTCTGATCCTTTGCTCTCTGAGGATACCTGAGCACGTTACCTCCTGCCGTGTCCTTTTATTTTTTTCTCTGATTTCATTGCAGTCATTTCTGCTGTTTTTCATCATCAGCCACATTTTGCTTTTCTATTTCTGACCTCTCTTATCTTCCTTTATGAATTTTCCCAACAAGAGGGGATCATGATTTGTAAAAAAGTAGAACTGAAATTCATATTGAAATTTGGGCAGAAAAGATATATGAGGGCTATCTGGAAAGCATCCAACCATGTAATATGAAAAGTATTACATATTTTGGCTGGGTTTTTTCCAGATAGCAGTCCTATAGAAATAAAGTTACGTATAGTTGAATTCTATGGAAGGGATCTCAAGGTGGAGAAGGGATTACTATATAGATGTCTGTCATCTCCCTTTTCTGTTATTTTTGTGACTAAAAGCTAGATTTTTTTTATAGGATAAGTTATTCATAGCTTGGCTTTGAAAATATGGCATTTGATAATATCAGTACAGTAATAGCAGGCTCTTTCACACTTTAAAACTCTAAATCTCTATTAACTAGTTCTTTCACTAGAACTAGTGGGTAATATAACTGATATTTTCCTTCAGGGCCTGGAGTTCCCATTCTTTCCAACCTGACTTTCAAAGAAATTTAGAAATAGTTCAGTACAGTCTTAATGTTACATATTTCATTAGATTTTATTTTTCAAATTATTTTATTTATGAAGTAAGGTAGAGAGAATTCTGGTCTGGGAGGCAGGAAACCTGTGTTTCAGTCACACTCAAATGACTTCTATATAAAACTTGGGTGTTCTTTTCTGTAATACTGGAAAACAGGTATTCTCATTTAAATTCTTATTCCCTGAGTTTCTCCTGATGCTTTTAAACTTTTGTTTTATTTCCAAATGAACAATCCTCAAGGATAAAAATAAAAGGCAAATATTTCTTAATATATTAAGCAAATACTTTTAAATAAATTATATTTTAAGTGATTTTCCTTGAATTGAGTCTCATTTTTCCACTGGCCTTGATTATAAGCTCTGAAATTTGTTCCCGTGAGTAAAATTTCATCATAAGTCAGGCTGCTAGACTATCCACCTTATCTGACCCTGGGTACCCCGTTTTCTTTTTTCGTAAAAATTGCCAAGAGATAAGCCAACAGTTTGTGTGTTGAAGAACCGTTGCTGGGCCCATCTGTGGAACTTCAGTGCCCTAACTTCAGGGGAAAAGCACTTGATTTTTACTTACATCGTTCTTCAGTTCCATTATAATGTAAATTTATTAGGTGCTCTTTGAAGCCAAAAGACCAGCCACAGTAGAATTTCATAGAGGATGCCATCAGCTGGTCTTCTAGCAGCACCACACTCACTGAATTTACTTCCTGCTTTTAAAATTCTTGCTTGCCAAACTTTCACTGACTGGCTCTTCATATAATTGACTACAGCTGTAGTTTTTTTTTTAATTTGCCAAAAATAATTACTGTTGCCCACTAAAATGGTCAGTAAAATCCACTGGTATTTGTAACTCATTTTGCTAAGATTTTGAAAATGTGCTTAAAATGTGGCTTCTACAATATGAATCATGTCAGTTCCTTGAATTATCGACTTTATATGTTCTTGTTTAAGGTTGCTGTTTAAACTGATATTTTATCAAGATTTAGAATAAAGAATAAATTAGCCTAATTTATTTTATCTATAGAATTTTAAATTTTTTGATATGAAATACCATTTTGATAGTACTCTATAATTTTTTCATTTGTAAAATGAAAAAGAAACTCTGTCCCTTGTGTAGATGTAGCAACACACATGGCAAGAATATCTTCTCAATTTAGAAAATACGTGTTCTAGCCTGTGTTGAATCCCAGAGGACCTGATTTGGGTTTTGAACCACTTCTGAATACAATGCAGGTATCTACAATGCAGGTCAGAGGCTAAGGACAGATCAGAGGCTAAGGTGGAGTCCCTGAGAAGTTTTTCCATTTCTTCCTTCTTTGTCCAGTAAGATGTCTTAATTATGAAACACAGACATACCTTAGAGTGGCAGTTCTCAAAGAGATACTTTCATGGGGTCCATGAAGTCTTCCCTTTTCCAACTATGTATCTCTGTGACCCATGGTTTTCTTTAATATACTTCAACCAAACAACGGATCTCAACAGCCTGAATGTAGAAGCAGAAATGAGAACTCAACTCTCCACCTATAAGTAAAAGTTAAAGGAGATTTAGGAAAATAATGTGAAAGATGATGCCTATTCAATACTTTTTATTTTATTTTATTTTATTTTTTTATATGTGGGTAGTTCCCTGGCTGGGAATCGAACCCAGGCCGCAGTGTTGACAGCACTGAAGCCTAGCCACTACACCACCGGGGAACTTCCCTAGTCAGTACATTTTTGTGTTTTTTAAATATAGCTATTTTTTTATAAAACATGCTATTTATGTTAACATGTAAAACATAATTTTTTAAGGCTTAAAATTTCTCAGTTTTTTATGGCCAAGTAATACTCTTTATCCAATCATTTATTGATGGTCATTTAGGTTGTTTCCGTGGCTATTGTAAATAATGCTGCAGTGAACATAGGGGTGCATATATTTTTTTCAAATTAGTGTTTTCGATTTCTTTGGATAAATACGCAGGCATGGAAGTGAATTGCTGGATCATAAGGTAGTTCCATTTTTAATTTTTTGAGGAAACTTCATACTGTTTTCTGTAGTAGTTGGATGAGTTTGCAGTCCTACCAACAGTGCAGAAGGGCTCCCTTTTCTCCACACCCTCATCAGCACTTGTTGGTAGATTTATTGATGACAGTCATTCTGACACGAGTGAGGTAGTATATCATTGTGGTTTTGATTTGCATTTTTTGTATGATTAATGATGTTAAACATTTTTTCATGTGTCTATTGACCATCTGTATGTCCTCTTTGGATAAAATCTCACCTTTTCAAACAACATGGATGGAACTAGAAGATATGCTAAATGAAATAAGTCAGTCTGAGAAAGACAAATACCATATGATCTCACTTGTATGTGGAATCTAAAGAACAGAATAAATGAACAATCAAAATAGAAAAAAAATTTTTTTTAGCACAGACAAGAGTTTGGTAGTTGCCAGAGGGAAAGGAGGGAGGGG
The DNA here is from genome assembly GCA_004026885.1 of Lyroderma lyra. NCBI lineage: Eukaryota > Metazoa > Chordata > Mammalia > Chiroptera > Megadermatidae > Lyroderma > Lyroderma lyra. Next base: position 15,144 of record PVJL010005297.1, read on the forward strand.
CATTCAAATACATGGTGGTGGAAAAAAAATGACTCTGGATGGTGAGAACACAGTGCTCTTAACCAGCATGTGCTATATCCTATCTGTTCTTCCTGTTATTTTTGGACAGACCATTTCGACTTCGAGTTTTAAAATAATTCAGTACAGTACAAACATTTGCAGTGGTGCCTAGGATCCTAACAGTGGCCCAGGAAATAATGGTGAATCTTTCTTAATGCCAGGCTTGTCCCCTTCTTATCTTTGAAATCAAAATATTTTCCATCAGTCTCTAGAAACAGTAACATGCTTGTGTTAGGGTACTCATTAATTTAATACCGAGGAGTTGTTTTTCTCATTATAAATACATAACTAGAATTCTTTGGATAGTAGGATTACTATTTGTGCACATATTTGAATGGTTGGGACAAGTAAGTAAGCTAAAATCAGTTGCTTCAGCCCTGTGTGAATACTGGTCCAGATAGCAAACATTTATCTGTTATAGTAGTAAGTTTGCTGACCTGCCTATTACATTATTATGGAATGAATTATATCATCAGATTATTGTAATTTAGAAGACTTATGGGTATTAAATTAAATTTGTAACTACAGCACTTTTTGCTTGCCTTGAATGGCTTTCTTGGAAGCCAGAAGCCTTATGTTCCATTTCTAACACCATCATCAATGTTGCTTTTGGTAAATCATTTAAACATGTTAAACGTATGTTTCATTTGGCAGTGGGAATGCCATATGCTTTAGTGCAGTTTTACAAAAGTGAAATTGATTTTAAAATATGAATATGTAAAGTGATTCCATCACTTATCACGTAGTATGCATTGTGTGCTTCATAAATCTAACAAATAATAAAAGAATACCCAATATTTTGGAACTTAAAAAAAGATATCTTTAGTTTTGTATGACTCAAAACTCAGCTTGATTTTGCCTTAAAACTATTCTTTGTGTTAACAGCTAGTGCTTAAAAAAAATCAGCCAAGATATCCTTGATATTTAAATTCCTTTTTGTTCAGAAATGTCATTAACTTGAAATATAAAGATGCTTTCTAAGGAAACTGGTTTGCCTCGCCAGATCTTTTAATGCACTTATTTTGTGATGTGAGCTGTAAAACCCAAACATTGAGGCTACTTTCCACAATGCCTTGTTGCCCAGACAGTGATGTCATGTGTTAAGCATGTTTAGTTTGCAAAGGTCCTGCTTTTGATCCTTTAGTTGTCACTTTTTTTTTTATGCAGCTCCTCCTAAATTACAAAGGTATTGAAGTAATTTGCTTCATTAAGGTCTGTTGCTGACAGTGTTGTATTTCATTCCTCATTCTTCTTTTAGCCTCCTTCATTAAGACCTTATTCAAATTTGGATCATGGTTCGACTGTGACATCCATGTCATTATCATCTAAATAGCAATTACATATTCAAAAACAACAGCTCCTCAACTGTCTGTAACTTAACATTTTACATAGATTCAAGTGGGAATTAAGAAGAAAATGAATCTTTTCTTTGTGATTTACAACCTTCTCTTTTGCCCTTGATTTACTAGTAGATGTTGAAAAAGCTACTTGCAGATGAAGGAAGACAAAATTATTGATTGCTCAGCTTTAGTTTTGTAGCGGTATATGTATTATATATTGTTTCTGTATTTAACAGTTACCCGAGTGACAGTGACTGATTTAATCACCCATTTATTTATTAGACAGCATGTACCATTTTGGATATAATGGGACCCAGTTTAACGCTCTATTAAGAAATTAATAGTATCTTTTACAAAACAGCAGTGCTTTATAACTTGAGACATATAAAGGACTTTTAAAATGATTCAATATATTTGTTCTTTGTAGGATCAACCTCAAAAAATAGAAGCAAATTCTACTATTAAGATACTGTACTTTTCAAACTATGTTGTTTTGGCCATCTTAAAATTGTATTTTATAATTAGTAAATACTAAGCTGATTTGACTGGTTACTGGAGACAAAGGGTTTCAACAGATACAGTGGGCATAAATATTAGGATTTTCTCCATTAATATGTTGTTTAAAGGAAAGTCAGTAAAAGGTTCCACATACACATGTGTATATTGTGTGTATACAAATATAGGCAATTATAGTGTATGGCTCTCTTTTAAGATTTTTTTTAAACAGCAATAACGTGTGTGTGTGTGTGTGTGTGTGTGTGTGTGTGTGTGTGTGTAGAAGGGAGGGAGGGTGAGGGAAGAGGAGAAAGTGGATCCTAACCATCAGAAATGCTAATTACCTATTCAATACCCAGTCTTTTGGTGCCTTGTGTAACTTCTCACAGATTTTATAAATTTTTTGTCATGGTTAAAGAATTTTATTTCTTCGTTGTTTGAAATGAATGTCCATTATTTTTGTTTTTATGGTCATATTCTCAAATGTATCAGAAATATGTGTGTGTGAATAATTACGTAACGCTGTTACTTCAAGGTAGGCTTAAATGAGATTTTAGGCTAATTTTGTAGATGTGAACATTAGAAACTTGTTCAATTGTGGATCCTCACCTCTGAGAGTCAGGAAGACATCCTTTGTTATCTCACCATCTGAAGGTGAGTCCTGAGGGTATGCTGGAGAGGGCAGATGTTGGTGTTTATTTCAGGCAGTGCCAACCACAGAGCGAGAGGTGAACCATTGGGAAAAGAGTTGAAAGAAAAGTCAGGCAGTGAGTCTGCAAGGACACAGCAAGTCTTGCGGGATGAGTCGGGTTTTTTCAGAAGTCATCTGTCCCTAACACGGCTCTGTTTGATGTGTTGTCTTGTGACCAGCTGGGGATAATATGGTTGTTAAAGTGACAGATCTTACCAGATACTATTTTTAGCTCTTGCTTATGCTGTCTTAATCTGTTTGGGCTGCTATATCAAAATAACCATAAACCAGATAGTGTATACACAACAGAAATTTACTTCTCATGGTTCTGAAAGTTGGGAATTCCATGATCTAGTCCCTGACAAATTCAGTGTCTGGCGAAGGCCCACTTTACCAGGTTCATAGGTGGTTCTTAGATTCATTTTCACTGTGTCCTCACATGGAAGAGGCAGGGGAGTTCTCTGGGACTTCTTTTATAAAGGCACTGATCTCATTCATGAGGGCTCCAGCTTCATGAGCTAATCACCTCCGAAGTACTCCACCTCCAAATACCATCACACTGGGGATTAGATTTCAACATATGAATTTGGAGGGGTACACAAACATTCAGTCTATTGCATATGCAGATCTCAATTTTTAGAATAACCTTTTTGAGTTCTCTTTTAAAAATAAAGTATCCAGAATGACAATACAGTCAATACTCATGTACCCACCACTCAATTTAAGAAATAGAATTTATTGTTAACCTTGAAGTTCCCCAATATCATTCTTTCTTACTTCCATTCAGAGGTAAATTCCTCTCTCTAAATTCTGTTTCTCATTTTCTCGGTTTTAAAAATTATGTTACCATGTTTGTTTATATTTCTAGTTTAGTTTTGTATGTCTTAGAATATGACACGTATATAAATGGAATCATAATGATAACGTATATATGCTATTCTTGAGTAATTTACCTTTATCATTCAATATCATATATTTGGGATTCATCCATATTACTGCATGCATCTTTAGTACTTCCATTTTTATTTGGCATTCCATTGTATGAATGTATCACAGTTTATGTATGTATTCTAATGATGAACATTTGGGGTGTTTTTATGTTTTACTATTACAAACAGTGCTGATTTTAGACATTTATGGGCAAAAACAAACAAACAGACAAACCAGTAAACAACCCAACCTTGATCTAAGTCTAACTCATACAAAAATTAGTAAAATTGACCATGGAATTTATGTAAAACACAAAATTATAAAACTATTATAATTTCATGAAACTATGATAGTTGAAGGGTTTTTGGATCTAGAAAAGTTTAGAACTCTAGGCAGAGTTCCTAACTTGACACTAAAAAATAATTTATAGAAGGAAAAATTGACAAAGTGGACTTAATCAAAATAAAACCTTTTGCTCTGTGCAAGACTCTAAGAGGATGAAAGACATATGTAGAATTCTCAAAACTCAATAATAAAAAGACAGCACAGTTAGAAAATGGGCAAAAGACATGAAAAAACATTTCACTAAAGGGGATATACAGATGGGAAAAAAGCACATGGAAAGTTGTTCAGTGTCTTTAGCAATTAGGCAAATGTACATTACAACCACAGTAAGTGAGGTATCTCTATACCTAACAGAATAGCTAAAATAAAAAACAGATACACCACCAAATGCTACAAGGATGCAGAGAACCTCATACAACCACTCTGGAAACTAATTTTCTTTAAAAACTAAACACAAAATTACCATACAACCCCGAAAGTGCACTTTGGGGCATTTACCCCAGAGAAATTGTCGATATATATTCACATAAAACTTATATAGAAATGTATATAGTAGGTTTATTCATAATAGCCGCAACTTCAACATGGTTAAAAGACCAGCTGTGAATCCTTAAACCAGTTGTGGTACATCCATACGATGGAGGAATACTCAATAATAAAAAGAAACAAATTATTGGTGTATACAACAACCTGCATGAATTTCCAGAGAATTATGCTGAGTGAAACAAAAAAGCCAGTCTCTAAAGATAACATACTGCATGATTCCACTTATATGATAGTCTTGAAATAATACTGTAGCAATGGAGATCAGATCAGTGATTGCCAGTGGGTAACGAGGGAGTGAAGGTGAGAAAGAAGTGAGTGTGGCTATAAAAGGGTAACGTGAGGGGTCCTAGTACTGAGGGAAATTTTGTGTATTTTGACTATATCGATGTCAATATCCTAGTTGTGATTTTGGACTATAGTTTTGCAAGATATTGCCATTGTGGGAAACTGGGTAGAGTGTCCATGGGATTTCTCTGTGTTATTTCTTATACCTGCATGCGAATCTACAATTACCTCAAAAGTAAACGTTCAATTAGAAGACAAAACAGTGATGTTACAAACATTCTTGTGCATGTCTCCTGGTCCACATATGCAAGCTTTCCTTTAGATTTTATTTCTAGGGCATTGTGGCTATGCACGTGTTAACTTTAGTAACTATTGGCAAATTGTATTTCCAAGTGTTTGAACTAATCTCTTCTTCCCAGATATATGAAAATTTTAGTTGTACTACATCCTTCTTAACACTTAATATTGTGAGACTTAATTTTTAACAATCTCATGGGTATTAAATGGTATCTCATTAGGGTCTTAATCTGTATTTCCCTGATTATAATGAAATTGGGCATTTTTATTTATGTTTCGTGGTCATATGTATTTTTTCCTGAAGTAAAAATCACTATTTCTTTTTTCCCATTGTTCTGTTATGTTGCTTACCATGGCCTTTTTTATTCTAAGTGGGTCTAGATGTGAATATTTGATGAGTTATGTTGCATTTTGCAGTAACTCAGTTAATGGCTTATCTTTCTCTTTTTAATTTGTGTCTATTGGAGAAAAGAGGTTTTAATGTATAATAATGTTTTTAAATGTATAATAATGTTTTAAATGTGTAAAATTTTCCTTAATGACTTGTATTCTTTTTCTCTAATTTTTAGAAATTCCTTCTTTCTCAGAAAGATTTTCTCTTATAACATCTTCTTCAAGTTTTGTTAACCTTTATTTGTAGTGATGGGATCCAATGAAACATTTTTTTTTCATATGGACAACCAATTTTCTCAACATCATTTTAAATGAATTTCTTTTTGTCACATCTGCCAATCTCTTACACACACACACACACACACACACACACACACACACACCTTTTGTTTGTCTCTTTTTTTCTGTCAGCCTGTTTTTCTCTCTCTGAGCCATTTCATAAAGCTTACTATAATGCTTAATTACTGTAATACCATTTTCTTCTTCAAAAGCATCTTGACCTTTCTGGGCTCTTCACTTTTTCATATAAATGTTGGAGTCAGTTCATCTTATCTATGATAAATTAAAATAACAATAAATAATCAAGCAAACAAACCCATCGACCCTGATGTGATTTTTATTGAAACTTTATTGAACATAGAGATTAATTTAGGGAGAATTCATATAATTATAATGTTGAGTCTTCTCCATAAGGATATTTCTGTACATTTATTTAGATTTCTTTAATAAATATTTGTAAAATTGTTCAACTTTCTGTAAAAAGGTCACTTGTCCTCTTTTGTCAGGTTTAAATGGCTTTTTTGGTTGTTATTGTTATAGTAAATGTTTTCTTTTTGAAGATTTCATTTTATCTTTGTTGACAGTATAAAAAAATCCTGTATTTGATTTTTATAGCAACCATTTATTTTTAGATTCTTTTGGATTTTCTAAGTAGATAATCATAAACTCTGAATAATGAATTTTGTTTCTTTTCAATTTTTATGGCTTTGATTGCATTTCATTTATCTTACTGCAATATCTAGCACCTCTAGTATCTTTTTTCAATTTTTATTGTAAAGATGAGAATACTTATAATGTTCGTAATTTTTAACTAGTAAATACAGTATATACTGTTTATTGGATTACTCCTGATTACTCCTTCATGTTTAAACAACCTTGCATTTCCGAAGTAAACTCAAAGCATATTTTATTTTTGATACTTTAAAAATAAATTATTGGATTCAGTTAGCTTATATTTGTTTTGAGAGTTTTCCACATATTTTTATGAGTAAGATTTGTGATTTTTTCATTCTTGTGCTATCTCTGAAAAGTTTGGTTCATGGTTATACCAGACTTCTGAAATGAGGTGGAAAATATGCCTAATTTTGAAAATTTTTATTGCAAAAATTTGCCAAAGTTTTGATTTTAATGGAATTCCCTTGTAAAATTATCTGGGCCTGGTGTTTCTTTGTTGGGTAGCTTTTTATCTCCTGAATGAATTTATTAATATTTGTAGACAAGCTTATTGAGTCAAATTAATATTTATTTATTATAGTTTCCTAGGAGATTCCTTACTTTTGAAAATTGCAAAATTTATCATCAGAGAATTTTTAATATCTTCTTTCTTTTGTAATCTCTGGGTTTTTGTTGTTATGTTCTGTCTTACTCTTTTGTTGTTTTCTTCCTTAGTCTTTTCAAGGATCAACTGTAGGATTTATTGTTCCTATCTGTTGTATTTTTAATTTCTATTTAGTTATTTTTTGCTTCTACCTTAAATATGTTCTTCTTTTTCATTTTCTTTCAGGTTTGTTTTGTTAGTCTCATCCTAAGTTCTTAGGTTGATTCCTTACCTTTGGAATCATTAATTTTTAGCTTTTATATACTTGATAATACTTTCATTAAAAATTCTCTATATTTGCCTCTGGATTAAAAAATATCATGATACTAGTATATCTTTAAGGTAAAAATTGTAATGGTCCTTGACAAAGATTTGGAGAGTAAATATTTATTTTTTCTTAATATCCTCCAAATATTTTTGCTTCCTTTCGGTGTCTCTTTTATCCATTATTTTGGAGAAAAGGGGTCCCTTTTTTTTTCCTCAAAGAAAAGTGTACCGGAGAAGTCTCAACTGACCTTCCACTTAAGTGGCTTTGCAGATTGACTGATATTCTCCAGCTTTCTATGAAGCCCTGGATGTTTGCAAGCATATAGGCTATTCTCTGGTGAGCAGGCATGCTTCTGCTTTTCTGTTAATAAAGGAGTACTGTTCTGTGCTTTGCGCTGAAGTTGTCTACTGATTAATGTTAATTGCACAATTTAAAAAATATATGAGTATAAAAAAGGGGTAATTATTTCTACAACAAAAGAAAATAAGAATCTAGGAGTCTGCATCAGAGTGATTTGCAAATGTCTTGAAGTTGTCATTCGCTTAAAATCATTTGGAGTTTGTGTATGATTAATTATATTTTGAGCTGTGTAAGAAAGGCTCAGAACTCTAAGGAAGTGATTCTACTGCAGATAAAGGCCTTGACCCAAAATGTTGTTTTGTCACCAGTTGGAGTTAAGGTAGTTCCAGTGACAGATCTTACCAGGCATTATGTTTAGCTCTTGCTTATGCTGTCTTTTTATCGATAATGACAATTTTATTGCAGTCAGTTATGCCATGCAGTTGAAACAGTTCTCCAAAATGATGACATAGAATAGCAGATCATGAGGCAATAGAGTATAAAAATAAAGTAAAAAAAAAAAACAACAACCAGAGTTTAAAAATATGATGGAATTACAGTTGCCTTAGGCAGGCGTGGAACTAGAACTAACAAACTACAGATTTTTGTTATAGGCAATTCCACAAATTTTAGAACGTTAGAAAAATATACATTATACATGTTGTAGTTTTTTACCAGATGGACTCTAAATTATTTATAGAACTTTTCCCCCATTAATATGTGCCTTCAGGATAGGAACACATGAAAATAAACTTACCTGAAACGACTGTGCCCCGTTCTCTGGACCTTAGAGAAAGTGACCTAAAATGCATAGTTTTGCCATTGAATATAATGTCCTTGCTCTAACCTTGAATCAGAAGATTTTGGAGTGTTTAGAGGACATTTAGAAAGGAGAGTTTTGAGTTTTAATTTGGGGAAAAAGTGTAAAATAGAATTAGCAGGTCATATAAAACAGATAACATCAAACATTTAAAAAATAGTATAGTAATAGCATAGAGCAAAATTTCCACTTAAACATTTAGTGAACTTTCATGAAAACTATGACTTAAGAATATTTTGAATTACAAGGAGATTCTGAAGAATATGGTTTCTTGTTGTTGTGTTTGTGTTTTTAATGATCTCAAATTGAAGAGATTAGTAAGAGTATGCAGAACTGTAATAGTCACAGTTTTGCTTTTTAAATGAAATTACGAATGATACAGAAACAATACAGGTTGTGACAGAAAAGGATGGATCTAAATATGAAGGGGTAGATAAGAGCAATCCAGAGCCAAAAATTACTCATGTCACAGTTACAGATGCCCTGGAAATAGTCCTTTGTTGTATTGAGTAATAGGCTGAATCAGCATTCAGTAATATGGGAAGGAACAATGATGGGAAAAATTGTATTTCTTCTAAATAAGTTCAATTTATTCACTTTATGAAGTTGACATAATTTATTTATTTTGAATTAAAGTGTTTAAGGTATTCAGTTTTTAAATGATTTCCTGTTAAACTGGATTTTTATTAAATGAAGAAATTTTTCCAATCACATTGAATAATATGGTCTTGACTGTATTTCATTCATCTCTTTTTTTCCCTTGTTTCCACTTTAGAGCATCAACAAAATGGAGTGTTTATAAAACCACTTGTATTTTAAAGAAATAAAATACATGTTAAATAAGAAAGAAATTAATTGCAATTGTACAGTTCACGAACTGTGGTCTGGATGTGAGAGTGAGATTGAAATTTTGACCTCAAGATTTTGCTTCAATCTTACCACTGCTATGTGTGCTTAAGTTTATAGCTGGCCATAAATATTTGTCCGATTAATATTTCTGTCATATGAAAGCCTTTTTGGAGAGTTGCCGATTAATTAAACTTGATTAATTAATGGTTATTTTAGAACACATAGCAGAATAACTGAAAGTAGTGTAGATTCTATTTATCATATTTGTGTAGCTTTTAGATATTAGGAAAATTCACTTTTTAGAATTGACACAGTGATTCAGTATTTGAGCAGAGTGTTGAAGAACCTGTTGTAGCAGAACGTTTGCTAATTTTATATTTTTGTATAATAAACAATTATAAATTTTAGATCAGATAATAAAGTAAAACTGGCATCAATCATAATTGCAGAACTGAGTGATTTTTCCAAATAATGTGTTGACTGTAACCTGAATGTGTTATCTTTATTCCCAAAGGCATTTTGAAATATACTAATGTGCATTTCTTATAGTATACTTTAATCATAGAACTATTTTAATATTTTAAATTTTTTATGATGTCATACATGATGCTAGATATGTGGTGAGGGAGGGCATGGGTTGTCTGTTGTTGCTTATCACTGTATTCCCAGCACTTGTGTAAAATGAATGAATTATTAAGAAACAGGAGAGCAGAAACATATAAATATATAATATATAATAAATTTAAAAATGTATACCTTCAAAATCATGCTTTAAATTTAGTTTGGAAAAAAGTTATTTTGATGTAAAAACTATATGCCTCCAAGAAATTGAAATAGAAGCTTAAAAAATTAAGACTACATAGAATTGTGTGTTTTACTTCACTTCATTATTGTTTACATCTAAAAATATCCTCTTGGAACCTCTTTACTTATTAGCCTCTGTGGCTCTGATGATGTTAGGACTTTATTTCTTCTTCCATTTTAGAAATTCTCCTGATCTACCTCATCTGTGTGTATAAATATCATTCTTGACACAAGGCATTTATTAAATATGTACAAGAACTGGCAGTAGAAAGGCTGCCTGAGATGGGCAGAAACCTATTTTCTTTCTTTCTGACTCTCAGAAGCAGTACCAGCATAACCTTTATTTTAATTTATAGATTAATTTGAAAAAACTTTAAATTAGAACTCATTAAGTGGGGAAATCTATGCTTTGTTTTTTTTTTAAAGCCTCCTGGGTGATTTTGATTATCAGTCAAGTTTAGAAACCACTGATTATGATTACTTTTCTTAGGATTTCCTAGTATGTTTAATTCCAGGCAGGGAGAAAGTGGAAAAGAATTTTTTAAACATATAAAAAAAAATCTTTGGTGATGACATAACTTTTGTTTTTTTTAAAAAATGTTTTTTAAGAACAGTGTTTTTCTGCCTTTTTGTCAATAAAAATCAGTGGTGGCTTTTTGTTAGTAAGATACAGTGGTGAAATGTGGTTAGCAAGCTGTAGGGAAGGGTCACAAATGTGTGATTTTGAATTCTGTCCTGTTTGAAACCAATTTTCAGAGTCTTGAATTTGATCCAAAATATAGTATGCTGCAAATGGAAAGCTTAAACTGGAGCTGTATAATTAGGGTAAGCCATTGCATCTGCACTTGTATCGCAGCAACTGAATTTGAAACCAGCTGCAAAATGGTGACTAATCTCTCTGGCAAGCCCACATGAGAGTGTGTAGTACAATAAGCCAGCTTCAGCCTCACTAGCACATGCGCGCCTCTGAGCAGGTGATCGTGATGATGCAATCTGATTATACTTTCGAATGTATTCTAACCACAGTCAACAGTCGAGTCTCACAAGGGATTTCACAAGACTTTAAACCGACTATATGATTTTTTCAGATAGTTTTCACTATAGAAGACTATGGCAGCTAACTTTTTTTTTTTTTCACTTTAGTGACTGTAGGACTTCATAGCACCTTATAATCTTAGACTTGAGAGGTTTTAATTAATTTCTATATGTGAAATAAAGATGAGAACAATAATGTGGAAAGAAGAAAGTACTTGAACTTGACCTCTTATTCAGAATTGTTCATGAGTACTTGGACTGATCAATTAAAATAATTAAACTTCCCAGACTGTTGAATTCTCTACAAACAGGCGATGGTGAACCAGTGGGCTGGGAAGGGTTTCAGTGGTACTCTAATCTTGCCATATTCAGAGAAGTACCTCTCTAGATCTATAACCTATCCTGATGAGGTGATATTTAACAGTGTCCTGAACATTATAGGTGTTTAATAAATACTCTGTTTGACTTGGCCTTGAGCCTTTATTTTTCATCTTTGAAGAGAATAATAGTTTCTTCTTCCAGTGTAGCACAGAGGGATATGGTAAGGATGAATAAAGCCATCTGTTTAAGAATGTATGTCATCTTTGAAAAAAAAAATGTAACAGAACCTAAAATATAGTTGCACGTATTATTTCAAATGAGTAGTTCAGGAATAGAATGCTTAGAAATGACTTGTTAACATTAAATTTAAATATAAAGAAATTATATAGCTTGTGATAAAGGATGCAAACGCCACAAGACCATTAGGATAAAACCTGCAAGTCGTATACTCCTGAGAGTAAAGGGGCAAGGGGGTGTAAAAACCCTAACTTGGTGATGCTCAAACTTAATGTACGTCCGAATCATTTTGGATGCTTGTCAGGAGACCGTATGCCTGGGCCTCATCCCCATCAATTCTGATTTTGTAAGTTTGGAGGGAATCCCAGGCACCTGTGATTTTAATCATCTCCCTTCCCATCCTTTCCACCTAATGACATTGATACACACCAAAATTTGAGAAACACTAACCTAGACTACTATAGAGACTATTAAGTTACATCTATAGTATAGACTACTAAGCAAGTTTCCTAATTTACAAAAGAAAATTTTTCATTGCCATTAGGAGAAATAAACTTTTCTCATGATAATTATAAAAAGGCCTTTAAAAAAAACCATAATTATTGTGTTCAATTGTGATTTTGTAGAAGAAGCCAATATATTTTTTCATATATTTTTATTTAACCTTTTAATATAAATAAAAGGCATTTTACTGGAGGACTAAAAGCCTTCAGTGAAGTAAATTGAGTCCAAGTATGCTGTCTTCCAGTAATTTGAATTTATAGAAAAGTAGTAGTTAGACTACCTCGAGGAATGAATAGTTTATGTGTGTTATGGGGTTGACTTATGTCCCCCAAAAAATATGTTGAAGACCTAACCTCTGGTACCAGTGAGTATAACCTTATTTGGAAATACAGAGTCTAAGTCCTCGGAAACTAATACAGCATGTGAATGTTTCTTCTCTTTGGAGTTTTGACCAAAACTAGATAGAAGAAAAATATAAAGTTTCCTTTCTCACATATTCTGTATGTATGTAGAGGTTTATGTGCTTGGCACCTGCCATTGTTGGAATTCTGTTTGCAGTGTCCAGGGGCTGGTCTAGTACTGTTAGCAAATGAAACCTCCCTACCTCTGCATGCGTGTAAGCTGTAGGGGTGCCTGGCATTAGAAACCAGTTTTTCCTTAAAAAGGAGCTTGCGTATTTGAATAAATTCTAAATGGTAATTTCTGAGTTTTGACTTATGGGATATAGAAGAGACTTTGTCCTTCATAGGAACTGCTCGCCTTCATCTCCCATTGGAATGGAAATTCCCTTCTACCTCAGGGAAGAGCTCTACAGAGTCAATCAAACTTTGTGCTGCTTCTTCCTCTGCTCTGAACTTTTGTCACTGCCCATGAGGATTTTGGCTACTGTCCTTTCTGTAATTTTACTGAGCTCCCCTATCCAAACCTGTTCTTCTCCATTGACCCAGTTTTCAACTCTTGGGACTGCCATCCTATTATAAAATGTCATGGTGAAAAACACTAGCTTGAAGCCAGTCACACTGATACATGTTCAAATACATGTACACATCTAGAGTTGCTTTTTTGAGGACTGTTTGACCTTTATGTATCCCTGTGGCCACCTTTACATAAAGATAGAGTACCTCTACCTGGGAATATCTTGGCTCTGCTACTTATCTGGTGGAGGGCAATAGACAAGTCATTTAATCGCTTTGAGTGCTGATTTTCTTATTTATAAAATTTAGATGATAAAGCCTATCTTAGAGGTGGGTGCATGGATTAAATAAGTAGCCATATGTGGCATATGGAAACCACTTGAGAAATGGTAGCTCTGGCTAGTGTAAGAATAATTCCAGGATTCCATCAGCCTTTTCACTATGTTCAAATATGTATCCATGCATTTATTCATTCATTAACTCAACATAATTTATAGGGGCCTAACATATGCCATTCATTTTGCTAGGCATTGGAAATAAGTGGTGATTATAATAGCTACAGTCTGTGCCTTCATGGAAGTGACAACCCAGTTGAAGAGACTGGTATTAATTATATGATCACCTAAATAAGTGTAAAACAACAGCATTGATAAGTGCTGTGAGAGCAGGTGACCAAATAGGAAAGTTAGAGAAATCTTCCCTAGGTAAAATTAATATTTAAATGAGTGTAGAAACATGTATAAAAGTTAACTGAATCGAGAGGGGAGGGAGGAGAGAGGGTTCCAGACTGAGGGAAGAGCATGTTGTAATGTCTTTGTGGTGGAAGAGAACGGAGCACGTTTGGTGCATTGGAGACAGGCCCTTAGGCCGCTGGGCACAGCACCAAGAGGGAGGCTGGGGAGTTAGGCAGCCCCAGATCATGTTAGACGTCTTGGGCCCTGGTCATAATGCCTTTATCTTAAGTTTGGAAGGTACTGATGAACCTTAAGCTATGAGTGAGGGTGACAGGAACACATACGGATTTGAAAAGATGCTCCTCTATTTTCTTTTAGCTGAGAGGATTCGGCCCTCTCAGACAGATGCTGCTCCTTTTTTCACACACTTGGAACTTCTGTGATTAGGGTTGTCATTCTCCTACTGCCACCCTGCCATAGCAGTTCATTTCTTTTCCACTTCATTAATAAGGACACCGTTTTCTGAGCTTCACACCACCTGCCATCCTCCACTCAATCTAGAATGTGCCTCAGATTTCACAGGGCCCTTTCACTTGGTTTTTCCCGACTTCCCGGCTCTGATAGATTGAGAAACTAACATCCAGGCTGTTACCATTCTGGCCTCAGTGCCTTGTTCTCCAGAGACTTTCCTTGCCCATGACTCTTTACCTTTTTTACCCTAGCAGTTCACTATGCCCTTGCTCTCGATTATATGACCACTCAGAATGTTGCCTCCTCTGAAGTCTTAAATCTTTAACCCAGAAACCCTATTTGTAGGTGTCAGGTTCTTTCTCTTTAAGGCCCCTTCTCCTGCCCTTTCAGCTAACTCATCAATGAGTGTTACTTGTTCAGTCTCTCCCCACTTCCCAACGTGTTTTCTTACCCAGTCTGGAGCCTGTGATGAATCATTGGAGTGTTATGCGAATAGGTCTCTCAGTAGTTTTCAGCTCTGGATAAACCCAACCTTTCTGTTTTATGCCCCTGTTCCTGGGCCACTAAGCATTCCTGGAAGAAATCATAACTATGTTTATGGGCACTATAATGATTCGTTGTTGCTTGCTGATTCTCTGAGCTGTCAACTTTCTTCTCCAGTCCTGTCTCATCAGCTCTGTCTTAACCGAGTGGCTGCCATCTCTGTACATTGGAATCACCGGGCCGGGTGGGGGCGTGTCTAAAAAATACCCACGCCTTGGTTCCACCCCTAGAGACTGTGATGTAATTGTCCTGGAGTACACTTCGCGGGGATGTTTAGACACTCTCCAGGTGGTTCACAGCCGAGGTTGAGAACCACTGTGTTAATGTGCCCACAGAGGCTCATGGCCATGTTCCCTTCTTTTTGAGCTTTCTGCTAGCACTTTAAGCAGATGATCTGGTCTCCTCCAGCTTCCCTTCCTTTTCTACCTTTAGACCTACTTACTTTTAATGATATCCATACTTGTCTAGTTCATTCCCCTTTTAGAAAAAAACATTCTCTACATCCTAATATTTAACCTCTTCAAAAATACACTGGATCTCAGTCTCTTTCTCCTCCTCCACTCTTCATCTGAGCTAGGTGATATGAATGGTTAGGCTTAAAAAGTAGGCATGTACTGATAAGCATGCATTTTCTCCTAAAAATAAAGCTTGGGGAAATAAAAGTTTAAGCAATACAAAGCAGACTATTGAAAGATGGTGATTTTTCAAAGCAAGTAGTATTTGATGAAATATAATGAGAAGTGAGACCTGCAAGGTGATTGGGACTGGAGAGGGGCAGCAGTGGGAGTGGGACTGTGCATATTATGCTAAAATTGTTGAACTTTGATTTTCAAATACTTTGAAAGTTTTTCTTCTGAGTGGAAGAAAATGATCAAATAGGTGTTTTAAGGAGAGAACTGTGGTAGCGGTATGGCACACGGTCTGTAGAGGAAACGGGTTGGAGACATGAAGTTGTTTGGCAGCCATCTGCAATGGTGGAGGCAAGAAATGATGGACTCCTGGACTAGAGTAGTAACAGGTAAACTGAAAGGGAAGACAGCGTCTAGAGATATTTTTAGAGGTAGAATCGGGAGGATTGGGTTATTTTACATTTCAGAGTATTAATTATTGTCAAAGACTCATCGGTATATAATGTGCTTATAGTAATTAACCCAAAGATTCTTTGCTAAGTTGCCTATTTATTTATAAGCTACCTGTCTTACTCTGTTTGGGTGCTGTAACAAAATGATCATAAACTGGGTGGCTTATAAACAACAGAATTGTATGTCTCACAGTTCCGGAAGCTAGGGAGTCCGTGATCAAGGTGCTGTCAGAGCTGGTGTCTGACAAGAGCCTACTTCCTGGTTCGCAGATGGTGGACTTCCACCTGTGTCCTCACATGGCAGAATCTCTCTGGGATCTCTTTTATAAAGACACTAATCCTGTACATGGTGGCTTTACCATTATGACCCAATCACCTCTTAAAGGCCTCACATCCAAATACCATCACCTTGGGGGTTAAGTTTTTAACATATGAATTTGGCGGGGCAGGAGCAGGGGACAGACCATAGCACTGCTCCAGTGAAAGAAACTTTTCATAGAACATTTTTTTTAAGACTATAAATCTCTTCTCTGGCATGTAATGTTAGACCAAATTTGAAATATGCTAATTTGATTATTGTTACAGAATGTTCTCTTACGGTCTGTTAAAATATATGAAAGAAGTCTTAAGTATAAAATATCATAATTAGGAGAAGTATAGTGCAAGGATTTGGACTGTGTATACAAAGTGGATGTGAACTTGGCTCTTGTACTAACTGACCTGGTGACCTTGGGCAAGTTACCTAATGTTGCTAAGCTTCATTTTCCTTATCTGTAAAGTGGAGAAAGTAAGAGGACCCACCTCATAGGATAGAGAGGAATATTTGAGATAAATAGTAGCTATTATTAGTTTGTGTTATATAGTCAATTTTAGATAAATATTCTTACAAATTCTGCTTGGATGACTTGCTTTAGCCATTAGGATTCACTAAAATATTATTTAGTAGGCAAGTGCTATGAGTAGTTCATGTCCCTTTTAAGAAAATATTTATTGACTGAGAGTTTGTGAATTGATATGTTTGACTCTTGGTAAATGTAGAAAATTTAATTCTCCTATGAAGTTCCAGTTGAGCATTTTTTCCTGAAAGTTGCTTATTGTCCTTACCTGTTTTAATCTATTAATCTATGAAGAGAAAAAAGGTAGGCAGAATAGTAAAGTGAAAAGGGAAATGATTTTTTTTTTTTTTTATCTTTTATTTTCCAGATCTTCTAATTCCAACACTTCCATGAATACGTCTGGGCAGTACCTTCCTTTTTGTTGATGACTGGTGTTCTAGTTCTCTCTTGCTGTGTAACAAACAACACAAACTTAGTGGCATAAAGCAATAGTGTGTTATTATCTCTCATATTCACTGGGTTTAGTTGGGCAGTTCTTGATTGAGCTTTTTCATGTGGTTGTAATCAGGTGCTGGCTGGGGTTGCTGTCATTACAAAACTTGACTGGGCTTGATGTCCAGAGTAGCTTACTCACATGACTGCCAGTGGAAGCTGGCTCAAGCTAAGGCTGTGAAAAAGAGTACCCCTACAAAGCTCCTCCATATTACTGTGTTTCTCTTAAAATGGTGGCTGGGTTTTAAGAGGCAGCAGTCAGGCAGGAAGTACAAGCTGCCAGACCAGTTAAGAGCTACACTCAGAACTGGTACAGCATCACTTCCACCACGTTTCATTGATCAAAGTAACAACAGTGTGCTCGTAGAGTTAAGGATATAGAGAAGTAAATACCAGCCCTTAATGGGGAAATGGTGCTACAGAACATGTGTGGTGGGAGATGTCACCAACTTTGGAAAATAAGATTTGTCACAACCAGTGAGGAGAGGAAAGGTGGAGAAGAAAGGCAGAAGCTACCAACAGTCTCATCACATTAAAAAATAATAAACTTTTTATTTTGGAATAAGTTTAGATTTACAGAAGAATTCTAAGGATTTTACAAAGTGTTTTCTTGGTTTGTTTTTGGCTTTTTATATTCTCTCTTCATATCTTTCACAGCCATGGTAGCTTTGTCAGAACTAAGAAATTAGCACTGGTATAATACTATTAACTAAGCCACAGACTTTATCTGTATTTTATCAGTTTTTCCACTAATGTCCTTTTTCTATTCCAGGATCGAATCCAGGATACTACAATTTATCTGGCCACTTTTCTTTTAACATATTAACCACTCTGTCTTATACAGATTTCTCCTCTTTCATAATCTGTTAGGAAATGGTTTACTTATGAGTATATATCTTTATAAATAGTAATATTAAAAAAATATGTCTAAGTCAATTGGAGAATCAGTGATCTCTAAAATATTATGTTAGCTTTTTTAAGATGTTATAAAATGTTTTCTAATGAGTTGCTATTAGTTTCCTAACATGGGAAAAATAATAAAATTTCTAATAGAAATATATAACAGCGTAGCCATTTTAGGTGCTTTTAAAATTTCCATGTTAACTTTAAACTTTAATCTTTGTTGTATTCCTGACAGAAAAAATTAAAATGACTTAAATCAGTGTGAATAAGACTTTAACATTGCTGTTTAAATTTATAGACTTCAACATAATCACCATTTTTTGGTGATCCAACTTTCAGTCTGATTTTCCACCTCATTGAAAACATTCTCCAGCTGCTGCCGGGTGATTTCATAAATTGCATTCATGATCCTGGCTCGAAGTTCCTTTAAAGAATGTGGTCTGGATGAATACACAGCAGTTTTAACAGAGTCCCATAAAATATAGTTCAGTGGGATAGGTCAAGTTTAAAGTTGCACAGGATTTCATAAACACCCCGAGTAGATGGGCACTAAAACTTTGAGTGTGTTATGTGGAAAAACCTTATAAAGGGTGGCAGGGTTCCAAACGTAGATTAAGTTGGTCATCTACGAAACAATTCCTACCACTGATGGTTCTTAATAGTACCACCTGCTAGTTCTTTCATATTAAATTGTGTGAAATAACACATTCTGTAAACTGATGAACTACTTATTTATTTAATAAATCCATCAATGAAAGAAACTTCTGTCATAAGGAATGGAGTTATTTATTAGACCCGAAAGGTCTTAAGCCAGAAATGTCAGGCTTTTTTTTTTTTTTTTTTTTTTTTTTTTTTTTGTGGACAAAGAGTGTTGTGATCTGGCATTATTTTTTAAAACAGCAGCAAGTAGCACGCCATACCCAGTTGTTATGTTTGTCTTTTATCTGGCAGGAAGCTCAGAATCTCTGGGTAGTCAGCTGAATGCCACGTTAAACCTTAGAAAGACATCCGTGGCCTTAGTGTATAGCTCTGAAGATAACGGTGGGCTATAAATGCACTGATGATTGACATTTTGGTTCTTCAAGGATGCATTTTCTTTGTCGATTTTATTTATTCATTTAGTGGGAATGACTTTCACCCAGCCATGACAATTGTAATCTTAGAAAACAAAGCAAACCAATATAAAGAAACTTCATGTTCCTAAATTGAAATTGGGGTCCCCTTGTTACAGTAGACATTGCTTATGTTTTGAAATGAATGGGATCACGTGAAATGGATGATACGCAGAAAATATTAGCAATATGCGGTAATTATGTCTACACAGGCTGTTATGTTGCCAGATGGTGCAGAATTAATTCTAGGCAGTTTTTACTACAGTTTTTCAAGTCGTGTCACTTGAAGTTAGATATTCTGCTAAAATACCTCACCAGTCTTCAACTCTGCCACTGAACCTTTCTTTAAATGTTGAGTAACTTGTGAGTTGTTTAAGCTTATGTATTTTATGTGCTTAACATGCTTCGTTTGTATTAGTAGTTTGGAACTATCTTGAGTCTAGATACCACACACCAAAATAGATTTCCTATTTGTTGATAAAATTATGGACTTCTGTCATACATAATATGCATATCTCTCTTTAGAAAATATGAGTATAATTTCTGGACTTTTAATTTCCTTGCACTTTCAAAGGCTTGTAATTGCCGTTTTCATTTTTTTTTTTTTTTTTTTTTTTTTTTTTTTTTTTTTTTTTTTTTTTTTTTTTTTTTTTTTTTTTTTTTTTTTTTTTTTTTTTTTTTTTTTTTTTTTTTTTTTTTTTTTTTTTTTTTTTTTTTTTGTTAAGAACTAGCAGTGTAGGCTTTAATTCCAAAGTATAGGGTTATTCCTCCCCACCTTTTAAAAAAAGTTTGATCTATGTTATTATTATCAAAGTTATTATAAAGTTACTCTGGGGCCATAAGCTTACATTAGAGCATTCCTTTTGAGATATCATCCCTAGTTCTATAATTATCCTTGTTCTGTAACCAGTTAGCTCATGACGTCTTCAAGTTGAGTCCACTGTAGTGTGATTTTAGGAATGTGAGGTCAGATTAACCTATTAGATTTTCCCTGGTGTGGATGTAAATCTTCTCCCAGTTCCCAGAAATTCTCTGGTTTCTGTACCTTGGGGTTGTAACTAACCTTAACTTAATATTGTTAAGATATTTCATTTTAGCTAAATAACCCTTAAGAAGTGCATCAATGTTAGGAGCTTATGCTTTTGAAATTATCTGCTCTACTTAAGCTGTATTTTGGTATTGTTACTTTATAGAATGAAATATCTCTCCTTATTGAGCTTTCACCCAAGTAAATTAGAATGATTTGTTATTCTCCACTTTATGGAAAAGTATATAATGTTACTGTACATTTGAAGTTTCTTCATAAATACTCAGAATCAGCAAGAAAATGGATAAAACGAACCCCTTTGTCACACCATTCTGAAACCAAATGCCTAGCCTAAAAGGCTTTTATGCTCTCACTTACTCTCCATTCTTCCTCTTAAAATGAAATAGTTGTCTATTATTTTCATTAATTTGCATTACCACCTCATGATATGCACCTTTTAGTCTTTGAAGCCAAATTAAATGCCAACTAACTTAATTTTTTTTCATTTATAAAGCAATGTTTTTAATCCCAAATGCATTAACTAAAAATGTTTTGTCATCTCCCACAGTGTTCAGGAAACATCTAAAACCTAAGGCTGATACCCAAAATCATTTTCATTCAATTTTATTTGTATTGTATAGTGAATATAGTATTATAAAATGTTGTGCTTAGGCTTCTAAAAGTGTGCTTAATGAAGATATTGTGGATAGGGTGGTGTTATTTTAGTAGTTTCTATCATAGAACACTTGGGTTTCATAAAACCAATGGTGTAAAAAAGTTTCCAGGAATATATCAAATAAATTACTATTTAATAGACAATGATAGGTCCAGGAATAGTGATTATGCCTTAAGTGAATGTTGTTGCAAGGTCAGTCAAAGTGAAAAGTTGACATTGGGTGATTGATAGCATACTACTCTTGAGGGTACAGATATTATAACTAGAAATAACCTATCAAGGTGTCAGATTTGAAGGAAAGCATATAACCCAAAGGTGATTTTTAAAGGTACAATATATTTGCACATATCGTACCTTAAAATTGTGTGTATATGTATGCGTACTGAAGACTTCCATAAACATTACTCCACGTCCATTTTTAGTTTGTTATACACATTTCTTGGAGAACCACAGGAGATCTCACATCATTATCTTGTCTCCAGATACAAATTCCTATAAAGGCAGTTTTAATTATATTGATCCAAAAGTTTTATTCTTAGTTTTCCCAAAGGCTGCCTCACTCAATTTAGGAGGATTTGGGAACACCCACGAATTAATCTCCCATAGAATTTTTGCAGTAGTATTTGTGTTTCTGGAAGTTTGTGCCATCATTAGGGGTCCCTAGAATCTCTCATTTGCCCATGATTGGAGAAATGCCTTCTCTGATGAAATCTTTGTATTTCCTCGTAAAGGGGAAGCTGTGGCATTTATTATGAAGAGCTTTGCCATTCAGTGAGAGAGGGGGTTGTTTTTTGAACATTGCAGTGAAATGCGTCCAGTGGACTTTCGTGCTATTCTTCCCAGTGACTTCAGCACATTCTCTAGACAAAGGTGTCCCTGATGACATTTGGGCTTTCCAGTGTTCTTAGTACTTAGTTCAGGCTGCACTTAAGTCCCAGATATAAATTAGTCATTTCACTCCTCAGTTCCCAGTATGAACGTTACTTGAGAAGCTTGGTCTTTCGAGGTGTCTGCTGGTGAGGTAATCTTCCGGAGACTGGACCCTTTGGATTTTTGCATCTCCCTTTTGAGATCGCTGCATTTCTTCTAAAGTTCTAGTTCTTATGCTAAACCATGGATCTTTAGGACCCAGCTCCATTATTCCACCGCCTAGTGATGTAAGTGGATGTAAGTGCCTCTTCACTTACTGAGTTTCTATCTCTGCCCTTAAATGGAGGAGTTCTGCTTATTTATTGCATCTGTTCAGGTAACCCTTTCGCAGGTTCAGTTGTCTTTATTCATTTTATTTCAGTGTGTGCTTCCAAGTATCTTATTGATGCAGGCCTTCTGGTGTGCACGATAGCCCTTTTTTATCATACTTGTTTTCACTTCACAGAATGTCTTTTTTTTCCCCCCATCTAATGGTGTTCCTATAAATGTTTCTTCCAAAAGTTGTATTCTTTCCTATAAGAAAGAGTTCTGTCTCTTTGAATCCTAAGATCCTTTGTTAATGTCGTCCTTCATAAAGAGCGACAGGGCAAAATATGAAGCAGGAGGTCCTTTCTCAGTGTGTTCAGATGGAGGTCGCTGTGTCTCCAGAGCTTTTCCACAATTCAGAAGGCAGATGTCATTCTCTATCAGTGTGTCCAAGATGGCTGGAGCCTGGCTGCCAGTGGCCACCTGCAGAGCCTGCCACTTCTACCTGCTCATGGTAGGAAACCAATGGAAAACCACTGCGGTGGTCAGGGGTCACCAGGCCCGTGGGTTCCCCACAGACCCCACTGCTTCTCCAGCCACAGCAGCTGCCTTGCTCCGTGGGGTGTTCCTGCCCTTGGGTTGGGCCATGTAACTGCCCACCAGCTGCTCTAAAGTTGACATCGTAAGGATCCCGGAGTCTTTTGGAGGGAAAGGCGTTAGCTTACAAAAGAATATGATTATCACATGTTAATTTAGGGGAAAACCCAACTGTCTAAGTGAGTCAGACATTTGGATCTGCCTCTCAGCTTTGCTTCTTGCTAGCGGGGACTTTGGTGACTTAATCAAACTCTCTCTGGGCTTCATTCAGTTTCTTCAGCTGTGAGAGGGGGATGATGACACAGTCTCAGTAGGGTCGTTGTGAGGCTTCGATCCGATAACTTATGTAAAGTATGCAGGCCAGTGCTGGACACAGAGTGGGCGCTCACTCAACAGCTGTTTGTTTCTCCTCTCCAGCAGAAGGCAGAGATTTCTACCCAAACCCACCACCAGTTCTTAAATTTGGGTGTGGTTTTGTTCACTGTTGATTTAATCTCCAAAGCAAATAATATTTAGTCATGTTTTGGGAATGAAGGCCTGGAAAAAACCACTACCACCACAATATAAGCAAAACACAAAATCAATGGAAAATACTCAGTATTATTTGATTTATTTCACCTATGGCAGTTCTGTTTATTTGTTTTGGTGACACACCATTGACTGTACTATTCTTTTAAGATATACATTAAGATTTATGAAGTTTTAATTGCACCTATATTTTTATCTATCAGAAAATGATTGCCTTTGCTTTGTTTACCTGTGAGTTTTTGCTAGCTTAATCGGTCTTCTTGAAGCTTGGTATACATCCTTTTTATACATAGTAACTTAAGAAAGAGTGTGGAAAGTGGGTGGGCAGAATACTTTTTTATTGGCCGAATTTTAAGATAAAATGTAGACACACCATAATATATGGTTGGCCCGTTTGCTTCTTTTAAACTAATCCTGGATATTTTTTTCTTCCTCTTGAAATGAAGTCTGTTGCCTTGGTTTTACATTTTACATGTCTTCTCTTGCATGCTCTCAATAAGCATCTATCAATCTGACTTTCAGAACTCACCTGGGGCTGTAATCCAGGCTTTCCTTGTTGAATGGTACTTCCTGCTTGGTAGGGGACTAGCTTGAGTAACCTTGGCTAATTGGACCAAATAATTTACTGCAAGTAGCCTGTAGTGAATTATAGGGGGGAGATCCTAGTGAGAGAGTCCTCCTTAGTGGCCACAGGCTTGGCCTCTGGACCTGAGTCAAATATGGTTTGCATAACTTTGATGAGCTGTTGGGTTTTGACAAGTCACATACCACCTTTATGCCTCAGTTTCCCCATATGTAAAATGTAATAATGCCTACTTTGTCAGATAGTTGTAAAGACTAAATGAGATTATGCATGTCAAAGGTTTAGCCTGGCACTTACATACACTGTCTTCAGTAAACATTAGCCATTATTATATAATGGAAAATCCAGTGTTATTAAAACTGTCTTATTAGTCACCTTAAAGCAAAGCAACAACATAACAAAGTTTTTCATGTTATCAATTGAGAAAATGGATTCTCAAGCCAAGCTTATAGAAAAAAGTCATTTTGATACATGTAGGATTATAATTATTTTGAATTGATCCAAGAGTTTATAGAGCATTGAAGAGTAGCTTGCTATTGAAAGAATAAAACCAGTTCCTTGAAGGTATTTAACATATGACCAAGTCTTAGAGTAGGCATTGGAAGAATGTACTATACTTTATGAAGTTTTTCCAGTATGGTATCTGACTCACTGCACTTGAAAATGAAACAAACAAAACGAAAGTTTGTTCTCGCTGTGCCCATAGTGCCGAACAGTAAATCCTTGCTGTATTTATCAAATCATAAAATTTAAATCCTCTCTATTTGAGGTGGATACCTCAGGGTAGTATTTGATGCTAAACCACTAGTTCAAGAAGGACCTGGTGATTTTTAATGGACTGTTGTTCAAGGTCAATTGACACTAGGTTGTTGCATCAATGTTAAAATATTGCTGAATAATATGAATGTGTTAAAACCTTTCATTAAGACCGAATATAAATGAACTTTTATTTGTCCTGGTAACCAAATATACTGTGATTTATGGTTATGTCACTGAATGCTATGCATCGAAAATTTTCTTGCTTTAGCTTTACAAATAATTTACTGTTTTTCTGAACTAAAGGCTGTGGCCACCTAATGATAACACATGTAGACATTTCTTTATGTGTTTCTTCTGCTTTCATTTTTTCTGCCTGCCAGAACCTCCAGCCTTTATCCTCTTGGGATGGTACTGATGCTCAGAAATGGCAGTCTTTACCCTGGACAGTAAAGTGCCAGTGTTTCTTTTACACCTGCCATGTGCAGTTACCTTGACATGGCTGCATTTGGAATGAGAAGGTAGCCAGAGAAGGCTGAGCCATTGGTTTCAGGGTCAATGTTCCCAGGTGAGATAGATACTGGGAGAAGGAAATAAAAGGAGCTAGCACATAGGGAATGCAATCCTGATGTTTGGAGTCTTGAAGAACTGGCAGAAATTTTAAGAAAAATGGTAAGGAATTATTTTTACTCTTCACACTATCATTCACACACAATAATAGCTGAACAAGTTATAAAGTGTTAAAATAAGTAAAGTATTTCAGATGTTGCATAATTGCTACATAAGTATACCTTAAGTAGCTTAGGTTGATGTATTTTTAATGTAGGCAACCACCAAAGTTTGTGAAAATACCAGATTTTTAGTTTGACAGATCACAGATGGGACCATATAAATACTTAGGAATGAACCGTGGCATCAGCAGGCATTTGAGATTTAGTCATGCAGTCAATTTATGGGTCACTGTCTTGCCTGGTCCCTGTGAAATTCACCACGTTGTCAGTAACTTGCTGTAATCTCAGGTGAAATGTTTTTTCCCATTCCTAAAACCTGCTCTTTTTATGTAATGCTCAACAACATACAGTTTACCCTTGAGCAACATGGGTTTGAACTGCACAGGACTACTTATATGCAGATATTTTTCAATAAATATGCAGTCGGCCCTCCGTGTTCCTGGGCTTTGCATCTGCAGATTCAAGCAACCTCTGATTGAAAGCAGTATTTTCTAAGCAGTACTTTCTATCTGTGGTTGACAATCGACAGATGCAGAGGGCCGACTGTTTGAATTGTTCTGTGTCATTTTTCATAAGGGAATTGAGCATCCATGGATTTTGGTTTCTACGGGGGTCCTAGAACCAGTTTTTAGGGGATACCGAGAGACAGTTGTAGTTTAGTTTTTCGGGAGTCAAAAGTTACACAGCATTGCATCTGCATGGAGGTCAGTGCCCTAACCTAACCCTGGCATTGTTCAAGGGTCAACTGTGAAACCATTCTTTGTAACAAGCATCAGTAACTTGAACATTTCTAGAGTAACTGATAATTTACTCTTGCGCAGTATGGTTTTAACCTCAGTACCTTTGCTGTCCAAAAATGGTCAGAAATATTTTTAAAACTTAATTTCTTCAAGATCTGTTTGAAAGCTGATTGATGTTCGTAATGACATAGCAAATCAAGGAATAACTTTAGAAAATCTGGATATTTATATTAAGGGTCAAAAGCACTTAGTATGTCTTGAAATATATATATATATAACTAGATACTGTGAGTTTATATTAATCAAGGTATTTTATGATATGATCTTCAGAGAGATTCTAGTATTTTAAAATATTTTGGAATGATTATGAATTTATGAAGAGTAGAAGAAATGACCCAACTTGCCATTGGTTAGTTATAGAAACTTATAAAGATATTCAGATGCTATGTATTTGCCTCTGCATAGAAGAGGACAGGAAGGTTAATCAGTACTTGCCCAGAGAGAAATGAGTAAGCTTTATAGTTCCTGTGTCAATGGGGAAAATAGGAAAGTACCTTAAATAAGTCAAGACTGTTAAGCATCTAATTACTATACAGTGAATCTATGTTTTCGCTTAATAGGAGCATAATTGTTTTGCTACTATGCTTAAGGCATGAAGCAAATTTGAAATTCTGAGGAGTAGGCTAAAACTTTGATTTGAAAACTGATCAATAGCAAATTTTAATATGAAGTAGAACTCTTGTTATTTGGGCCAAACCTGTATTTTTTTACATCTCCCAGAAAGGATGTTTTGTGAGACTTCAAGATTATGCTTTGTAGTAACAACCTTAAAAAGTTAGTTATTCTCTTCCTACCCAAATATATTTGCAAGATTACTTTTAAATCTTTAAAATCCATAAAAATCACCTAAATTCTTCAAACTATTATAAAGTTAGTTTTATATCACTCCTTGTAAAATTGCTTTCTATTACAGCTTAAAATATTAATCATATTTGTCCTAAGTTATTTCACATTTTAAGTTGGTATTACCCTTGTTGTAGAAATCTGGAATCTAAATTTTTGAAATTTGAAGAATAAGTTCAAGTAGGATATCCCTTTCATAACAGTTCATAATACTATATACTTTCAAAATTGGCTTATTGCATTACCCTTTCTGTTCTGAAGAGTCATAACCCTTTTTATAGTTTACCAGCTCTATAGCAATCAATAGTTTCCTTAATCATTTTCATTTCGTTGGACCTTATCCAGCGTCCCTTTATGCCCTGACACGTAACTACCATAATTAAGACAATTTGAGAGCAGGAATATGCTTCAAGTCTTCCTCACCTAATATTGAACTCAGGAATTCATTGTTTCTCTAAATCCTCATTAAACCCTAACTTTTAAGCTTAATTTTTTTTTTGCACTCCATTCATTTGATGGAAACATTAATTAAGCTAATAGCATGGCAGCGTTTCCCAGTGCCACTGTGAGTCCCTGAGCAGTCGTGCACATTACATTGAATTCTTCAGGTTTTAAAGCCCCTGTTTTGCACGATGAAGCAGTAATTTCAGGGAATACCACTTAATGACGTTTCTCCAGGTGTTGAACTTATTAGGAGAACTTTGAAATCCCTTTAGGTGCAAGGGAAAAATCAAGAAGTAAGTATTTTTTTTAAAAAAAAAAACCAAAACATTTTAATGCAATGAATTTGCATATAGTAAGAAGGACATTTGAGGTCCTCTGTGCTTATTGAGCCAACATTAATTTGAGTAGACATGAAAGCACTGGCTTGCTGGAAAAACTTGTGGACTTTTCAGTTAACTACAATTAATATGATAAAGACTAAGCAAAACCTGCATTTCTTTTTCCCTGAAAATGAGACTATTATGTATATGAGTAAGGCTTTAAATCACCTTATTAAAAATTAAATACCTTTGTAAAACGGTAAAATGAAGTTATTTTTCTATTAAATAAAATGTTTAAAATTTTTGATGTGATAAAATTACCCATTTTATAATTATAGTTTATTGAAGTATTTCTTACCAACTGCCTCTTATAATTTATCCTGCTGATAAGATGCTGTTCTTAAACCTTTATTAATGTGAGCCACCTTCATCGTGTAGCACAGGGACTTGTACATAATATGTACAACAAATGTTTATTGTATGTTGAAGTTTTGCATGGTAGTGGCCTACTTCTGTTTAACATTTACTTTTTTATAGTCAAATTCTTAATAGTTTTTACTATATTTTAATTATTGAGACCCTACTTCTATCTAATTTTCTTTCTAAAACTATTTTTATTATATTTACTCATAATTCAAAGGTAAAAATTTTTTACTAGGAAAACATACTAAAATATTTCCATGTTTGAACTGTTTACCTATTAAACATATGTTTTCATATCTGGAAAGATAAAAAACTGTGGCAGTAGTTGCTTTCAGGGTCTGGGAATGGGGTGTGGGTAGAGAAGGTATTTTCACCAAATAATTAATTCAGCCAGTATTTATAAAGCACCTGCTATGTGCCAGGTGCTGTACAAAGTGGTGACTATGCAGGGATGACCAAGACAGACGTGGTCCCTGTCTTCATGAATTTTACAAGCTAGTGGGAGAGCCAGACATTTAATACACCCACACCCGTACATACATACATGTACACATGCACATACATACATATATTTTACTTACAAATTGCAGTGAGTGATCTAAAGACAAGAAAAGGATGCTATGAGAGAGAATTTACAAGAGGGAATTAATTTAATTCAGAGTGAGGGCAGTTTAGGGAGGCCCCTTCAAGGAAGTAATATTTGAACTGAAACTTGAAGAATGAATCAGAGTTAGCTAGGCAAGAAGTAGAGGAAAGTGTTCCAGGTAGATGAACCAGAATGTGCAAAGGCCCTGAGGCACTAAAGATTTTCGCTTCGTGGGAGAGGTGAAAAGAAGACCAGCACAGCTCAAGTACAGGGAGGAAGGCAAAGACCACGGCATGAAGACGGCATGAAGACGGAGGGCCCGGGCAGGTTAGAACATACAGCATTTGGTAGTTCGGACTTTGTTCTAAAGTACAAGGGGGAAGTATTCAAGGAATTTTAAGCAGAGGAATGATTGTGTCTGCTTTTTGGTTTTGGTTTGTTTGTATTTAGTTACCTCACTCGTTGAAGAGGAGAACAGGTAGGAAGTGGCCTAAAGCAATAGTAAATAGTCCAGGTGAGAGATGGGGTGACTCGGACTAGGGTGCTGACAGTGGAAATGGAGAAAGGTGGACACATTTAGTTTATATTTGAGGATTTGGTGATGGATAAATATGAGGACAAGGAGGTACTCTAGAATTAATCTCACTGTTGGTGGTGTGAGCCATAGGGCGAAGGATACAAAAGTCTAGAGAAGGAGCAGGTTTGAGGGGACGATCGAGTTCAGTTTTTGGACCAAGTAATTTTTATGTAGTAGTGGAGGTTTTTAGCAGGGGTTTGGGCTTACAAATTTGAGGGTTCAGCATATAAGATGGTAAAATATTTACATCTTTGTGAATGGTGATCACCTAGGGAGGGAATGTTGAGAAAGAACCCAGGACCCAACTCTGGGAAACGCTAAAATTTAGAGCTTGAGTAAAGTGGGAGGGGCTCACAGCAGAGATTGAGACAGAACCACTAGGGCATCTGCTCCCAGTGGTGGTACGTGTGCCTTTGGGGGCATGTGCTGGCCTGTTCAGGGGTATGCGAAAAATAATCAGTAATGACAACTAAAACAGGTGAAGTAAAAACGTGCAAAACGTTAGCTATGGAACAGTAAGTGTTAACTTTGAATCACCATAAATGGAGACACTTCAAAATTAAATTACATTTCGTGAATGGTAATTACTGAGGGTGTGGCTATGAACCCTTCTCCCAAACCGCTCTTCTACCAATCATTATGTACAGTTTTAGAACAAGCCATTTTCGACGTTTCTAGAACTTCCCCAAACTTATAAATATATCTGTAGCCAGACTGTGATCAGTTTAGTTATTGACTGGATGAAAGTTAAGTGTGTTGTCTTTAAGCGAGATTCTTTTCAAGTAGTTTTTTTCTTTAATGTTTAAATACTTGATCATCATTATTAAAATTTAACTGTTGTTACGAATATTGTAAAATTAAATCTGTGCTTTGTACTTGTAGTAATTTTTCTTTTCCTAATTTACTACCTCATTTCTACTATTTTACATTAAGACAGGCACTGAACAAAAGTGTCAGTATTTAAAAACAAGGGGTACAATGAGTAGAAATGGGTTTAAAAGGGGTACACAAGTAGAAAAAAGGTTGGGAACCACTGCACTGGAGAGTTGAGAGGAAAATACTGAGGACAATGGGTGCTATGAAAGCTCAAAGAAATGTTTCAGTAAGAATTAGACCCATCCTTGTGTAGTGTAAGTTTGTGTTAGCTTTATAATTATATGTGTATATACATACATGTATTTATTTTCCTAGAAAGTGCCTTTTTATATGTTGGTATCCAAAAAACAAACTACACTGTACCAGAAAATGAAGTTAACCAGTGAGATGACCTTGGATAAGGTCTCTTTTAGACTAATTTTCTTTACCTGCAGCTATAAAAAACATGTTCAAATTATGTACAAAACGCAGAGTGAGAAACATACAACATGCAGAATCCAAGTAGAAATGATTTTTATAAAACCTGCACCCTGCTTTCCATGTACCATTAAGTTGCCTTTGCTAGATGCATTAGAACTTTTAAGAAATGTAAATGTTAAGGCTGTATTTACTTTGGTATTGATAGTGTATTTGTTTGTTTTGGTATCTGAAAACCTGGAAAAGTAGGGATTGTTATGCTAAGTGTTTTATTCTTCCTACCTGGGAAATATATCTGAACCAGTCAGACTTCAGGAATATGTCTGGTACTCCTGAGTACTTTTACAGTTGCAGTAACTGATGCTGCTGAATTATCTTGCTAAATGATAGGATGTTTGCTACTGGAAGGAAGAATGGTATAATGAAGAGTGTGGATTTGGAATCAATCCTAACTGTAATACTTCTGCAAATATGCACAGGCTTCAGAATCTCTGGATCCTCAAGTTTTCTCATGTATGAAATGGCTATACATACTGAATACCTACCTCATAAATTTCTAGCAAAGATTAAATGAAATTAAGTATGCAAAATGCTTAAGAAAGTATTTTTTACAAAGTGTGCTTTTAATAAATGTATGGGTTTGTTAAATTTTATAAAAAGTATAGTTTCTGGTGTCCCCCAACACTTGCATCTAATATTGATCAGTATTGTTTTTCTTACTAAAAAAGATTACTTTTTCATCACAGACACTGAGATTTCATTATACATGATATTGTTTATATGTTTATATTTCATTAAGGCATAATTTATGTCAGTATTTGTTGCTCCGTTTCCCAAGGTGTTTTTCTAAGTCACAACTTCTTAGAAGGATCAGTTCTGCTAATTAATGAGCCTAACTCTTAGAACCAAAAATTTCAGGTAATGTGACTTCCAAGATCATCAGATTAAAAGAAAATAAATACGAATAATCTCAGATTTGAAATTCTGTATTCATTTATCTAAAAGAAGCTTGATTGATGAGAAAGTTACTATTGTTTGACATTTAAATTTTTCTGGCTTCTGATGTTAATGCTTTATTTTGTATGAAATAGCACTGTGGTGGAATATTTACTCATCTTTCTGCCATATAGACTTGCTTTAAACTAAACCCAAATCAAAGTGCTGTACATTCAAATGTAATCTGTTAAAGTAAGAATTCTCAGTGTAGTAGAAAAGACTTGTAGAAAGATATTTATTGTAAAGCACATAGATTTTATATTACATGCACTGGAGTGTTTTTACTTGGTCTGAACATGTGTGTATATGTTTACATTCATATTGAAACCTGAATGAGATGCTATATATTTAAATATCTTATATTTTTAGTTTATCTCCATCATTGTGCATGCATTTCTATGTAAGTATTTGTCTAGAATTGGTTTAGAAGCAGCACAATCAGATTTGGTCTGGCGAGTCAAAATGAAATGTGTACAAATTCACATTCTTACAAATAAGTTGCTCTAAAATCAGAGTAGGAGAATAAATGTAGTGTGAAATGTTACACACAATGCAGGCACAGCTTAATTAGCAAAGGAGAGTAGAAATGCTATTTGTTAAAACCTGAATTGTAACAGTCAATTAATTTCCTCACAACAGGAAATAGCAAAGCAGTTAACAAACATCATCTGTCAAAAACAGTGGTAAGGCAGGTTAAAGAACCACAAATATGATGTTTATAATTTATAAAATTGAAAACAGAATGTTCAATAGCATTTGATTTTGATATCCTTTACAGTTTTTTTACACTGTACGGATTGATTTATTTTAATAAAGTTTCCAAAATCACATTAATACTTTCCCCTATATTTGTATGGGCTTTTAAAATCTTTTAGTTGTGGGATTTTCCTAGTTTGGACAAAACGAGTCTATTGGAGAATAACTTTACTCATAAAGTAAAGCTGAGGAAAGTAAGTTAATATTTTTTTTCCATTCTGCATTGGTTTTAAATTTTTTTCTTGTCATAAAATATATATATAAAATAAAAATTTTCATTTAAGCATGTTAAATGTACAATTTAGTGGCACTAATTACATTGACAATGATATGAAATCATCACCACTATTTCCAAAACTTCATCACCCCAAACCGAAACTATATTTTTATTCATTTTTTAAAAAATAACTTTCAAAATTTTCAATTACAGTTGACATACAATATTATATTAGTTTCAGGTGTACAGCAGAGTGATTAGACATTTATAGGAGTTATGAAGTGATCACCCTGAAGTCTGGTACCCACCTGGCACTATACATAGTTATTTCCATTTTCTTGACTAAATTGTCTATGCTGTACTTTACATTCCCATGACTATTTTGTAACTACCAATTTGTACTTCTTAATCCCTTTACCTTTTTCACCCATCCCCTCAACAAGCCCTCCCATCTAGCAACCACCGAAAATTTCTCTATATCTGAGTTTATTTCTGTTTTGTTTCATCATTTATTTTGTTTTTTAGATTCCAAATATAAGTGAAATCATATCACATTTGTCTTTCTCTGCCTACCTTACTTCACTGAGCACAATACCTTCTAGGTCATCCATGTTGTTGCAGATGGTAAGATTTCATTTTCTTTTATGTCTGAGTAATATTCTATTGTATAGATATGTAACACTTCTTTATCCATTCATCTATTGATGGGCACTTAATTGCATCCATATCTTGGCTATTGTAAATAATACTTCAGTGCACACAGGGATGTATATCTTTTCAAATTAGTGTTTTGGGTTTCTTTAGATAAATACCCACAAGTGAGATTACTGGGTCTTTCTTTGTCTCTTGTTACATCTTTTATTTTAAAGCCTATTTTGTGTGGTATAAGAATTGCTACCCCAGCTTTTTTTTTCCCTTTCTATTTTCATGAAATATGTTTTTTTCAATCTCTTTACTTTCAGTTTATATGTGTCTTTTGATCTGAAGAGAATCTCTTGTAGGCTCTTTATGTAAGGGTCTTGTTTTCTTATCCATTCAGCCACCCTATCTTGTGAGTGGAGCACTTAATCCATTTACATTGAAAGTAATTGTTGGTAGATATGTAGTTATTTCCATTTTGTTATTTATATTTTTTATCTTTTTTCTTACTCTTTGTGAAGAAATCCCTTCTCGTACTACCAGTTTGGTGGTGATGCACTCCTTTAGCTTTTTCTTGTCTGGGAAGCTCTTTACTTCTCCTTTGATTCTAAAAGATGGCCTTGCTGGGTAGACGACCCTTGGTTCTATGTCCTTACTTTTCATCATGGTGAATATTTCGTGCCAATCCCTCTGGCCTGTAAATTTTCTCTTGAGAAATCGGCTGACAGTCTTCTGGGAGCTCCCTTGTAGGTAACTAACTGCTTTCCACTTGCTGCTTTTAAGATTCTCTCTTTGTCTTTAACCTTTGGCATTTTAATTATGATGTGTCATGGTTGGGCGTATTTGGGTTCTTCTTGTTTGGGACTTGCTGTGCTTCCTGGGCTTGCGTGTTTATTTCCTTAGCCAGGTTAGGAAAGTTCTGTCATCATTTCTTCAAATAGGTTTTCAGTTTATTTGCTTTCTTCTCTTTCTGGTAGGTACCTTTATGGACATTTGGGTTGTTTCTACATTTTGGCTATTGAGTAATGTTGCTATGAACATTTGTGTACTGGTTTTTATATAGACATATTTTCATTTATTTCAGGTATATACATAGGAGTGGAATTCCTGGGTCATGTGATAAGTATACAAGGGCTGTCTGAAAAGTATCCAGCTGTGTAATATGAAAAATAGAGGCATTTATGGATAAATTTTTTCCAGGCAGCCCTCATATGTTTAACTATTTGAGGAATTGTAGACTGGTTTGCAAAAGGGCTGAGTCAATTTTACAATCCTGCTAGCAGTGTTCAAAGGTTCCAGTTCTCCATGTCTTGACCAATACTAATTGTTACTGTCTTTCTCATTGTAATCATCTTAGTGGGTATGAAGTGGTATCTATTATGGTTTCGATTTGCATTTACCTGGTGAGCATCTTGTATGTTTATTGGTTATTTGTATATTTTCATTGTACAAATATCTATTCATATCTTTTGCTCACTTTTAAATAGGATATTTATCTTTTTTATTGAGTTTGAGAGTTCTTTATATATTCTAGAAACATCTCTTATTAAATACATGATTTTTATATATTTTTCCAATTCTGCAGGTTGTCTTTCATAATACTTTATTTTTGAGATTCTATTATTTCTTCTCTCCAATTTCTAACTGCATTATGACTTTATTTTGGGAAACTGAATTCCTTATGGGATGTGCATATTAGTGATAAACTGAGAATGTTTATGCTTTTATTTCTCTGTGCCTACAAAGTCCATTTCCTAAACATGCACTCTGGGCTGTAACATTCAGGAAACATTTATTTTGGTACCTGCTAATGTGCTGGATATTGGGACCAACTTCTGGGGATATAAGAGAGAATTCATTCTCAGTTAGCTTCCAGCCTAATGCACAGGTCAGAAAAACAATATGGTTAGGAAATGCATTGTATCTTTACCAACCAAGATGTTGTTTTATTAGATTTTATGATACAAACTTGCAAGCAGTCACAGGAGACTTGAATGTCGCTGAGTGTATTTTACTCATGGTGTGTAAAATCTAGTCTAGTGCAGTGATTTCCAACAAATGGTTTGTTTCCCCACATTTTGCACTGTCCTTCATCAGAGCTCTTTGCTCGTTCTCTCTGGATCCTGGAAGCGTATCATGTTGGGTCATTATTCTTTTATTTCCCAGGTTGTTTTCTCTCCATTTGCACAAGTCTTACCTGCTATCTTACCTGGCCAAGGCCTGTGTTAATATACCTCATGACTGGTGCCTTCCTGATAACCGATAATCTTTTATTTCTCTGAGACACTTTAATTGTGCCTTAACTAGTGTCATATCTCAATATTTAGTTGCCCTGATAGCTTGCATGTAGCATGGAGTTGCAGCCATTTACTTACTTCCTTGGGACACTCATGAAACTGATGGGATGGAAGAAACATGGAAGAAAGCAAGGGTTTCTGTTCGGACTTTGTAAAATCATTTGAGAAGTGATGAAGGGAAACATAGTCTGGGCAAAATCAGATAGCAATGGGTTAGCAGATGCAGGAATTGACATAGTTAATTAAACAAGCTGTTATGTTGAGTTAAAGGCAAAGAAAATACACAATTTCAGTTGTATTTTGGGCTCTTTACATGTTCCTTCCTTCTACCCCCAGATTTTTCATGGGATATGTAGTTTTAGGAGGCCAACTTGGAATTCTCATATGTTTAAAGTTTTCTATTTCACACATGTTGTCTAAATATGTGCATGTAGTTTTTGCTTAGCTACCGACCTAATGAAAGCCTCTTGTGGATGCTTATCACCTTGTAAAGTAGTTACCAGAGCTGCAGTAAAATTTGCCTGCAAGTGAAAAGGCTTTGACTTCCCTAGAGGGAGAATAAAAAACATATGAGACAAATAGCAGCAACTGAAATTATCTGGTGTGGAACGTGGCAGAATGCCAACCAAATGCTCTGTCCTTAAAATGTTTTAAACCTTTATCTCAACTCACTAAAAAGGCCACCTTGTTTAAAGAACTTCAAACACAAACTTGGAAACGTCTCATTTTGTTACAATTTACACAAAGAACCCCCTTTTCTATTCCTATCTTGAGATATTAAGGTCCTATAGATTTAAAAGCATTTTTAAAAATGTTTATATTCCTTTTAAAAAGCAGTGTGTGTGTGTGTGTGTGTGTGTGTGTGTGTGTGTTTAAATTGATACTGAAAGTTATTGCCATGTTTATTTCATATATCTAATTAGAAATTACGTTGATTGTTAGGTATGCAAAGTGGGCTTCAAGGGTACAGTGAGAAATAGTAATGAGATACCTTTATTAGCCATTAGGCCACATGAGGACTTTTTTTTTCTGCTAATAGGGCTGGAAGAGATTGGTAAATCCTACTCTTGTTTTGGAGTTGCCATGGGAAAGAGACCATATTATATAGTGATGTGCTGATGTCTCTCCTAGGGCAGGGGGACAACTCTAGCTTTGTCTTGCTCAGAAGTGGTGGTATTTTTTTGAAGTTAACTTATGGAAAGGTCACTCACCCTTTTTCCTTTATAACTCTCAAAATTAAAACCAGAGAGTCCTAGAAAGCCCAATCATAGTTAAATACATTTTATTTCATTAATAATCTCTATTATTTTGCTACTATTATTAATACTGTTCTATCGAACATGTTTTGTCTACATAGCACTTCATGCATGCTACTTTATTTGAGCCTTTCAGAAATTCCTAGAACAGGTCAGGGGAACTGCTTGTATCCTGGTTAGAAGATAAGGAAAACTGAGGCTCGTAGATATGCAGTCACTTGGTAGAGGTCACAGGATAGTAGAGGATGGTTTTCTTTCCACCACTCTGCTGTGCCACTCAGCTTCAGACCTGAGGTTATTGTGATTCTTAGCAATTATGAAATATATTTTTGCCAAGCAATAATAAACCTTTTAACCACTTCAAACTGCCAGAAGGGTTGCCAAGGGTAGTGACTCAAAACAGAGCAGAGATGAAGGTTTTGGGTCCTTTCATCTCTAGTGTTGAGCCCATGAGGTCAAGGTTTCGGGAAATGGGAAATTGTCATTGTTGCTTGCTGAGTTGCCCTGTTTCTCTGTATAATGGAAAACTTGGCCTTCATTATTTTCAGCTTAGCTAATAATTTTCCTTAAAGGAAAAGGAAGGTTTGCCTGTGTTTTTGGAAGAAACTATAGAAATTAAATCTAAACCATTGAGTTATTAGTGAATATGCTATTTCTGGGCCAAAAAATATGAGAACAAAGTATAACCCTAATAAAGCATTATTTGTTTTATTGTATACATTATTTTACATATTGAATTAAAATTTTAATTTATTTTATTATGTATTTAGGTCATAAACTTAAATGTTGCAGAAATTCCTTATAACCAAATTTTATTCCATGGATTAGAACATATAAATCCAGTGCTTATTCATAAAGATTTATAGAAATATTATGAAACTAACAGTGACATTTTAAAATAGTTGCTGCTACTGAACCAGATGACTAATCCCAGAATTGGAATATGAATGAATCACTCTGATTGTTAGAGCTGCTACATTTTGGGGGTAGGCAGGTGAGATGGCATTTATCTTTGCCTTGGATTTACCTGTAGAGCAACATAATCAGCATTGCCTCGTGGTGATATATTCATATATACTAGTAACGCTGATTCACCCATTTACCAAATTTTGTGAACTATCTATTACTTTTTCATACCTGTTTAAATACTACATATCATGTTGCTCTTTGAGACTAGTAGTACATTTTAATTTGGAAATTGATGTTTTTCCTGTTATTTTGAGAAGCAAAAACTGTGGGAAAGGAATATAGTATTTGTCACAATAATATTTTGGGATTTAGCTCTATCAGCCTGAAACCAGGTATGATAATCAGTAGGTCTAGGAACTACCAAGCTTCCCACTCTCCTAACACGCCTTTCTTTATCCCCTTTTTACCACAGTGCTGGGGACATCCCATCACCCCAGACTTTCCTCTACCCTGGGCTCCTCCTCACCTAGATCAATGTAAATGCATTGATTTCTCCATTTTTTTATATGTTGTTTTTTATTTTGTTCCAGAAATTTCCCTTGCTAGTACTTTTAAAAGTTCTAACCTGTAGCCTTTCCATACTTGATGCTCATGTTTTATAATAGATTTGAAGAGAAATTGTGTGGGGTTCCAGGGCAAATTCACTTTATCGGTTATTCTTTCTTGGAGTTAAAATGAATGCCTATCAGTTGAATTTAATATACTAATTACTTTAACGAGTTTAGACATTCTTTCCATGAAGGACTCTTCTGGGTTTTTATGACGTCACTTAAGTGACGATACAAGGTGGTTTAAATTACTTTGCAGCAGCGCACAGCACACTCTTCACAGTCAGCATTCCACGTTAAAGCTACCTGTCTTCTTGGAGCTTGAAGTGTTTCCACCTAGTCCTAGGAAAAATATTTGAGGGACACTAGTTAATGCATTTTCCAGGAATGGGAGTAGGTAAGCATTTTTTTTTTCATAGCTTATAGAATATTTAGCAATTTGAGCCTCTAATATTTAATTTTATAGCATTCACAGTACTGGTGGCAAGGGCTTCCGCCAGAAATGTGAGAAATTATGTGAATTCCCTTCTTGGTATGTTTACAAAGGCAAGTCATAAATCTTTAGTCTTATATTTTTCTAAAATAAAACTGGGCATTGATTTTTTTGTGATCTAATGCAGATGTGATGAAAAGATTCATAAAGACTTTTCAAAGTTCTCACAAAAGGTGGTGGAAACTGAAACTATGATGCAGAAAACATCTAAGATATAATTATTCTTTTCTATAATAGTTTATCTAAATTCTATAAAACTTTCATATGTTCAGTACTAATGAAAGGGCCTTGTGTGTTACATTTGCCTTCATAAATACCCATGAAGGATCTCTTTCACTGATGTTACTCAATCTTAGTCCAGGACAAGGTCAGACATTGATTACATTTTGTAGTCTTCACAAAAGTGAATAGGGAAGATAGATTTTTCTTAATTACATTGCTAGAATGGCGAGGGGCAACAATCTTCATTATATAATGTGAAATAGAGAGAGGGCTATTAACAGAATGGAATGATAATAGTTAATTGCAGCTATAATAACTACTGTTTATTGAGCATCTGTCAGATGCCAGGCCACATACCACCTTGTTATGTACGTTTTATATAATGCAGTTTGAGCAGATATCTTAAGAAATTCACATAGTATTATACCCATTTGCCCAAATATGGAAGCTGAGAAATTAAGTCACAAGCCTAAAGCTTCCCGTCAAGAGTCCAGTTTGCGTACATCAGACTCCACTAGACCAATCTGCTGGTCATTGTTTGACTACCTCATGATCAGCGATAGAGAAGGTATTGATAATGTACAACTAGCTTATTTGGCTTGGAAGTGCATTTAGCTTGTAAATGTGAATTAACTGCTTTAGCAATATAGAATTTACAATATGACAGAAAACAGTAAAACAACTCATTGGTATAAATATTTTGACTTTAGCTTTTTCCATCACTTCCCATATTTTTCTCATGTTTAAAAAACATGTATGTAGCCCAAGTATGTGTCAGTTGCTGCTCTCAGTATTTATGAATATGAATTCTTTTAATTTTCACAGTATCCCTGTGAGGTAGGTGTTATTTCTTCCCCCTCTTGCAGATAAGATAACCGAGGCACAGAGAGATTTAAGTCATTACTCAAAAATCACAGTGGCTGAGCTGGGATTTGAACCCAGTTTGGCTCTAGAGTTTGTGCTCTTAACGGTCTGTATTTTTCAGATTTTACAGAATTTGGTGAAGATAATAATTGTTTGAAACCTATTGCTGGACTTAGAAGTGTGAGAGGATAAATGGAGAGAGTAAATAGTATCAATAAAATATTTAATAAGTAATGACCCCCAGTAAGACCTTGTTAAGGTCTCTATGTTAAAAATAAAAGCTGAATTAATTGTAAAGAGAAACTGAAAACAGCTTTAATAGTGTTAAAAGCCAAGTGAGACTTCTACATTATAGATCTGTTAGATGTTCTGCAGGCTTCCCTTTGTGTGTATGGCTGAGCAGGGTGACTGCAATGTCGTCGTTACTGTTTCCTGCGTTGTACCGCTAGTTATATTACTACTTCCATTAATAAAGTATTGACTGTGTCATGACTGTTTCCCGCCCCAGTGACATGTATCATGGCTTTAGTCCATATGTTGGAAATGAGAGATTTTTTTTTTATGGATTTGTGGGGCAAATGAGACTTTAAGAGTTGTTGATGTTAAAACAGGACTGATGTTTCCAGAGCTTTAGAGAGAGAGAGAGAGCGAGCGAGCGAGCAAGCCTGGACTCATCACTCAGAACAATGGATTGGTGAAACTGAAACTGAAGACGTTTCCGAAAAAGAGTTAGAAATTTTGGGTTAATTAAGTTTTCAACTTGTATGAATCTCAGTTTTGGCAAAAACTGAGATTAAGCAATTCTAGCTGTGCAGTGAGGGGAATTACGTTAGAGTTTGCAATAAGACTTCCTCGAAGTATACTTCAGCCTGAAATTGAATATTCTTTGTGGAGGTGGAGAGACAGGTGGGGAGAAATTCCCACCTCCCTTGGGGGTAGTGCTAAGGACCTTTGGCTTAAGCTCTATCTTCTAACTACACTGTTTACCTGTAATCAGAGGCAAGTTTACCGCAAGCTAATTTACTGGGTTTAGGTTTCAGGGCCCCTTCCTTACAGAGGCCCCTGCCTAGGCCCTAGGAGTATCTCCAGCTATGTGTTCACAGGGCCATATGGTTTTGCAAAATTTGAAGAATTTTAAGAAATTTTAACCATAATTGGTTAAGACTGCTGTCTCTTTCCTACCCTGAACTTCCTTCCATCACATTTCCTCACATGTTAGATTGCTTTGGAGTGATCACAGGCGTTTTTCAGGTCTGGCTAGAGGGAAGTTGAACTGGGAATATGCAACTTTAACTGCAGTTTGAAAGATGTTTTGGGAACATTTCAATAAGGCAACTAAGAAATTACAGATTCCTAATTTAGACATATGAGGGCTGTCTGGAAAGTATCCAGCCATGTAATAGGAAAACTAGAGGCATTTATGGCTAGATTTTTTTCTAGACAGCCCTACTTTGTGAAGGGTTACTTTTTTTTTTTTTCACCTTTACCTTTGTTCATTAAAGAACTGAGAAATGGACATGGAATAATAACTAAAGCAATAAAGATGAATGCTGAAATAAATAGAAATTATTGTGATGACAAAAAGTATATTGTAATAAAATTTCACATTATCTCAAAAGCAGTAACGCATTTGAGAAGAAGGGATAAATTTCAAATAGAAGTAATCAAGAAGCTTGATGGATTGTTTGACAATCTAGTTAATGCAGAGGAGTGAATCATATGAATACATTGGGAAAGAGTTATGTTTCTTATTAATTTGAGCACACAGTATTAATATGGAGAAAGATAACATAAAACTTCATAATATGTGACTACAGTGAGCTTTATAGTTAGTGAGTATTTTTGATTCAAAGAATGTTTGGGATTAGTCATCCCATAAGAAACTGAAATGCCTTGAAATTTTGCAGCTCATATATGAAAAACTTTATGGAAGTTTTCCCAAAGGCAGTGATCCTGAAAATTGACCTGACATGAGTTGTGAAGTTAAAAGGAGCTTTTGTAAACATGGATTTCTAAGTAATTTTGTTTCTGTGTCATAATTAGAAACATCAAATTATTGTTCAGGTTTATATATGGGAAACTATATTACAGAATTGTCATTGTCACATGTGCAGTCAAAAATTTTATGGAAAGAAGTAGTGTAGAGGTTTGCCAGATGATTAATTAATAAAAATAAGGTGGTATTTTTCTGGATTTTGTGATGTTTTTGGTATTTTTAAGTGTCTAAAATTTGTAGATTTTTGTCACTTTGCTTCTAAATGCATTTCCATATTCTTATATAATTTCGTATTCTTCTTCTTTAAAAGAGCCCTACAAATTGTATAAGCTTCAGACCCCACACAATCTGCCTATAATTAATAGTTTTTAATGTGAAAATGTTTGTTACTGTATGGCATACATATTCCAGAAAGTATAACGTCAGAAGAGGAAGAGCCCTCCCCCACCCTCATTTCTAAGACTCTGAAGAAAACAGGGTTCACCTTTCCTGTGTATTTTCTAGTGATTTAGATTTGCTTTGTCCAATAAAATAGACACTAGCCACACGTGGCTATAAAGCACTTGAAATGTGACCAGAAGGTCCTGAATTTTTAACTTCATTTAAATTTTGTTATGTTCTATTAAAATTTAATTTTAATGAATTTAAGTTTAAATTTAAAACCAATACAAGATTCATTAATTGGAAAACTTTTTAGTATGTTTAGAACAACTTGGGTACGTGAACTTACTTTTTCCTATCAATTTTGCAAAGACTAAAGTATGACACTAGCATGTGCACATATGCATGTATGTGTGCCTCTGCATGTTTTCTTTTTCCACAAAGAGGATCATACTCTGCATATACTGTTTTGCATCTTTGCTTTTTAAGTTAACTACATGTTCTGCACATCTTCCCACAGCAACTTACTTCATTCATTAGCTGCATAATATTCTATTCTATTTCTATAGTCTTTTTTACGTAGATGCTGGAGTGATTTTTTTTTTTTTTTAAGTATAAATGAGATCATGTCACACACTCCTGTGCTCAAAACCCTTCCGTGGCTTCAAATCTCTCTCTAAATAAAATCCCAAGTCTTTAGTATGTCTCTAAGGCCTGACATGGTCTGTTCCCTCACTGCTAATCTACTCAGTTCAGGGTAGGGTGTGCATCTATTAATCTGTAATGTGAGGCTTAGACACAGGTACTTCATTCTCTTTAAGACCTCTGTCAGAAACATTATCAGTAAAGCAAAGTCTCTTTTTACAAAATTTAAAGTCTTACTTGGTTTCTCACTTATCTGACCACCACCAGCTCCTTTTAAAGCAAAGAAATCCTCTTTTTCCATATCAGTGGTGCTCACCGGAGTAAAATAAACCTTGTTAACCAAATGTAAAAAACTGTTGCAGGCCCTTTCTAATCAAGAGTACATTTCAAGGGGGAAATGGAGTTATGGC
Organism: Lyroderma lyra; assembly: GCA_004026885.1. Taxonomy (NCBI): domain Eukaryota; kingdom Metazoa; phylum Chordata; class Mammalia; order Chiroptera; family Megadermatidae; genus Lyroderma; species Lyroderma lyra. The sequence continues at coordinate 58,375 of PVJL010005297.1, forward strand.
AGATAGCTGGAGTGCACTCTGTCTTAAGAATTTGGTGCTTCTTTATTGCTAGATTAAATTTCAGAATTTTGAGTCTAAATTTTCCCTTTCACATCTGGTGGTACTTTTTTTTTTTTTTTTAAATCAGTTGTGCAAAAAGGAGAAAAATCTATCTCCGTTCTCTTTATCCCTCTCACGATAGTCCAGCCTATGCCAGGCTTAAGGAAAAGCCTTTTATGTTGGCAAGGAAACTCCAAAATGGTTTCCAAGCATGTTAAAAGCCAAAGGAGTTTTGCAGAAAAACTGAAGCATTCTTTTTTCATTGGAGTGGTGCAAAATAAGAAACAATTAAAAAAATTAAACATTGAAAAGCAAAAACATATTGACTCAGGGTGTCTGTAAAGTTAGTGTTCCATGGCCACCAGTGTAAGGTAGACTCCTGTGATTGATCTACACTTAATTAAATTTAAGAATGTAGAATTTTAGGCAATTTATGCTTACTGACAGCTACAGGGATTATGTCGCAAAGTATAGTGATGTTGCAAATGTATAGACTGGCACAAATTTGTCATTGAATGAATGTGTTGGATGAATAAATGAATAAACAAGGAACCATGTTGCTTTCAATACATAGTGCTTGTGACAGCATTGTGCTCTGGGAGCTGGTGACTAAAGAAATTAAGGAGGAATGAAGCAGAAAGAAAGGAAGTTAAGGTGAAGGCAGAGAAGCAGTAAACTAAAACTGAGGCTAGTATGAAGTAGCACTCCAAAGGGTGGATGATTATTGAGAAATGAAAAGATAGCCTGTTACGTGTGAGACGAGGCAAGTGGGAAACCCCAGTTTGAAGTCATCAGGACTTTAAGACTAAAGTTTTCATGAAACCAGGAGTGAGGACATGAGGATACCTGGTGAACTGACCAAAAGTGAACCTGTCAGTGTGTTCAGCGTTGAGAATTAGAGTGTAAGTGGGTCTGAACTGAGTGTCATTTGAGACTATTTATGAAGCGAGTGACAGAAAAATCCAACATACCCTGGCTTAAATGAAAAGGGGCATTTATTGGCTCGTATAACTAAACAGCCCATGGGTTGGGCTGACTGCACGCAGGCTCTGATTTCAGGTTCTAAAGGGGGCCTGGGATCTTTGGCTTCGCACTTTGCCCTTCGCATGGAGGCCTGGTCTTCACATCGGCTCCCCCCATCTGGTGGCAGGACGGTGACAGCAGCCCCAAGCCTCTTACACTGTTCTTTGATGTATATACATGAGGGCTGTCAGGAAAGTATCCAGCCATGTTTTATGAAAAATAGAGGCATTTGTGGCTGGATTTTTTTTGGACAGCCATATTACGTTGATCACTGTTATCGCCCACACTGTGCGTTTCCTTCCCACTCTACTAGGGCATCTTTTGAGAAACAAGTTTTTAATTTTAATGTTGAATTTATTAGTCTTTCTCCCTTTTGGTTAACACGTTCTGGGTTCTGTGCAAATAATCTTTGCCTACCCCAAGATGAACAAAATAGGCCCTTAAGTTTTTCTTCTGGACACGGCTGTTTTACCAATCACATTTAGAGTTACAGTCTGCTCGGCATTCCTTTAAAGTTTCTGGGCGGTTCTACTGTGCAGACAGGGCTGGGGACCGCTGGCTTAGATAGTGCTGAGTCTTCTCAAGATTCGGGGGTCCTGCCACAGCACAGGGTACCTGCTCACCCCAGAAGAAATTACTAGTTTGGTGGAACACCTGCACGTTGATCTGCTATGTGACAAACTAACATGCATCAACACTTTTTTTTTGTTTTAAATTAATAGGATTTTGCCTTTCTTTGAGAGATTAGTTACTAATTTTAGTAAGAGATGAATGATGTGAATGTGTTAGTGGTTAGTATGTAGAGAAAAACCTGGAAAGGGCATCTATTCATAAGCAGTGATCAATTATATGATATATTTAAGGTGTCATCTTAGATTCTGAGATCTTGAGACTCTTCAACTTTAGGACTACTTGGTCCTTTACTTTTGACATTGTTGCACAGTATGAGGTATCTAAGATGCCAGAAAAGAAAATTATTCCAGGGGGTGCCCCTTTTTCATTTTTAAGAATGTTTTTGTTTAATTTAATCTTCTCCCACAAAAGAGAAATTCCCCTTGGAATTGCTTCCATTATTATTTGTATTCTTTTTTATACCTTGACAACCACGTTGACATTGGACGGGTGGTTTTGCAAGAGAATGATCTATAAAGTTCTTTGTGTTGTGCTGCAGAAGGGGAAATATTTACGTTACTGAAGCAAAGCTGCTTTTAAGTAATTTAACATATTTTCGAGCCAAATGTAGATAAAGTAACTTTTTTTGAAGGTGAGATCATTTACAGATATTCAGTAATTATAATTTTGGATAGACAACAAGGCAGAATAACATTGATTACATGTCAGTCTCTGGCTAGAATCCTGATTCCACCACTTGCTAGCTGTGTGTGGCATTGGCAAATCCTTTAGTCTCTCTGAACTGAACTTGATAGTAATTCCTACCCCATAGGAGTGTTGTGTGGATTAGACAGAGAATGCAAATAAAGCTTCAATCTTGGATATAGTATATGCTCACTAAATTTCAATTATGTTGTTGGTTCTGCTTCTGCCACCATACCAGAGGCTGTATAGCAGGGTCTGTGTTGTGTTTGATCCTATCTCGTTATGGTCTCACCCCAATTGAGGGTTGTGGGTCTTTCTTAAAATCAGTATGGAGAAGTTGAGGGAATTGTGATTTGTTTAAAAATTTTTTAAAATGTGTTTGCTTAGTGGGGTTTTTTGTCTGTTTTTGTTATCTTATTTTGAGCAGCAGAGACTTCTTTGCTTCTTTGCTCTCACATATCCTATCTCAGTGGTCTTTAGCCTTTCAACATGTAGACTGCCTAGTAGTCTTCATTTCTCTCAGTGCTGGATTTTTATAGTATCTCAAAAGACAAAACTTTAATAGATGGTTTTACAAATCTTTATACTTTAGAAATTTTATACAGTAATTAAGCTTTACAAAAGTTATAAAATATAATATAACAAGCACCCACATGGCTACCACTAGCTTTACAAATAAAACATTGTGGGTATCATGAAAGTTCGGTGTATCTCTTCTAACCCCACAGAAGTAGCCACTCACCCCCTGCCATTCTTTTATACTTTTACCACGTATGTGTGTAAGTCCAAACTATATGTGGTATTGCTTGGCTTGTTTTAAATGTATACGTGCTGTGCTTTTCTCTGTTTTCTACTGCAATTTGCTTTCTTTATTCAATGTTGTGTTTGTCAGATTCATCCATGTTGATGTTTTAGCTCTAGTTCATTCATTTGAACTGTTGTGTAGTATTTCTCTGCATGCAGATACCATAATTTACTTACCCCTCTCTGGTGGTGTGCACTTACAGTCTATTTCTCACAGACGATGCTGCCACCAGTGTTTCTACTTGTGTTTTGCTTCACAGATCTTTGCATTAATAGCTTTGATTTTGTTTTGTTCGTTTTTATACAGAAAATGAATTCTTTTTAGTCCATTCACATTTCGTGGGCTTTTTTGATCATCATAATAACATTGAACTATATCTTTTTATCTTTTCTAGCTCAAAATTGCGCTTTTCTGGGAGTTCCCTGATGGTGTAGTGGCTTAAGGCTTCGACTCTGGTGCTGTCAGCGCTGCGGCCTGGGTTCGATTCCCAGTCAGGGAACTACCCACATACCAAAAAGCAAAAAAAAAAAAAAAAAAAAAGCGCTTTTCTACAGGTTGTTTCAACTAGATAGTTTTAATTATTGGATTTTTGTTATTAATATAATTTCACAGTCCCATTAGTACATCTCTTCAGTACATTCTGTAGGGTATGGGTTTACTTTTTCAAGGGAAAGTTCCCTTTTGAACATTTTGAGTACAAAAATATTTGCAATATTAAAAATGATCACTAAGCATAATGACAATAAGACACTCCCCCTCCCCAATTTCGTTTATCTTTCCTGGAATCTATGGTAACTACAAATGCTTATAGTTTAGAATAAGTGTAATTTTATATATATATATGTAAATATGTAAAATATCTTGTCTGCATGTGTGTTGGATCGGCCTCATTTGTGATCAGCCCAGATATAGAACTCAGTTCTTTTACTTGACTCCAGTGACATTGAGCATTTTGTATCCTCTTTAAACTTGACTAAAAATTTAAGAGTCACAACATTCTACTGCTCTCTTTGCCTTTCTGTCTCTTTTGCTTACATAAATGAAAACGTAATATAAGATTATGAATAGAAAAAGTACTAGAGAATCTGAAACAATGAGAGATTATGCCTAATTGAAGGACCCAGCAAGGATTCTTGGAAGAGGGGGATTTTTAAGCTAGGCCTTAATTGATAGTGCTCAGCTCTGGCAATTTCTGGCCCACAAATCTGTGAGATTATAATATAAATAATCATTGTTTTAAATAATAAATTTGGAATAGTTTGTTATATACCAATAGGTAACAGGAGTGCCAAGCAAAGCCAAGGAGGGGGGTGCTTTTATATTTTTATTTTTTGGATGCTTGCTGAAGACAGTATGTAGTCCAAAACTTCTCCCCAAAATATACTACTGAATGTAATTTAAAACTTCTAGCAGGAAGGCTTGAGTTTGTAGAGAATTCTGGGCAAAGGAAATGACATGAACAAAGATAGCAAAGGTAGGGAAGGACAGGATATGTCAGGCAGGCAGTAGGTAGATGTGATTGGTACTAGGGCACTTTTGGGGGGAGTAGTGAAAGACTAGACTAGACAAGAAGGTTAAGGACGTGCTATAAAGGGCTTTGAATGTGAGATTGAAGAAACTGATGATCAGGGCACTGAAGAGTCTTTGGAAGAAGCAGTTATACTAGTGGAACTCTTCCTAAGGACATTTTTCAGGTGTCTGTGGGATGGACTCAAGTATGGAGAAAGTAGGGGATCAGTTTGGAAGCTATTGCAAGATGTTCCATGAATCCGATTTGCTGTGGCTGCTGCCAGAATGAAGGCTAGAAAATAGACTAGAAACATTTTGGGCAGGACCACTACTAACCCATTCAGTGCCTTCTGGGCATTAAAAAGTGACCCCTTCTTCAAGACATTTTACTTCTAGCTGTTAAAAGGTTGTAATGTTTATTCTATTAGAATAAGACACTTGACTGCCACCTACTGGAAAATTGTTACAAGAAGCATACACATTTATGATGTGAATGCCCCACCCTGCAGATGTGGCACTCTTGTGCAGTGCACAACCTGAACTACCATGCCTGTGACTGTAATCATGTGGAGAAGGGTGTTAGGACTTAGTAAATGATTGTATAAGTTGTGAGAGGGAAAAGGAAACAATTGCACGTCTGGATGGTAGGAAAGTTGGTAAAAACATTAAAAGAACTGGAACCTAATTTTAGGGAATAGATTCACAAAAAAGAATTATTCTAAATATAGAAAATTCAAGAAGTTCATTATTTTGTTCACTGATCCCAGTACTTTGCATTTACTCAATAAGAATTCTGTTATTTTTTTCTTCTGGAGTTTCAGATTCTCACCTTTGCGATATCTGAGTGTTAACCAATCCCGCATCTCTTTTCGGTTCCATTTACCTCTCTTCTGTATCTTTTCCTTCTTCCCTAATCATTGCTGCTTCTAACTCAATCTCTGTTGCAAGCTCTTTTTCCTTCAGGTTTTCATTCTTGCACCTTTGCATATAGTGGGTGCACAATGAATATTTGTTGAATTGAACCTTGTAGGCTTTGAAAAATCAGTTCAGGTTTACAAGGAGACTGACTCATAGGCGTTAGAGACTAAGGTTTGCCAGAATTCAGAAAGTAGAAACCTATCCTAAATATAGTTCCTTGTTTTAGAATCTATTTTCTCCACCATGGCTCACTCTTTATTGGGGAATTCCTATACTGTTGATCTGTTCATTATTGTTCAGCAGTGGCAACATTAGGAGAACAAATTGTTTACATTGGCTGTGTCATATGGGTGTGTCTGATTCAGAAAATACTTTCAACAAAATAATCAAGCTTCCCCAGCTTCTAACTTGGGAAGAATGAAAAGTTCCTTTTTTTGTTTTTGTTTATTTTTTAAATCTCAACTCTGTCCATGTGCATTAGTAAGGGGTTAAGTAAGATCACATTTAAATGTTTTCATTGGAGATTATTTGCTAACATTCTTACCACCACCACTCCCCCATTCACCTAGGGACTTTTGCTTTCATTTTTTCATGGGACTTGGGTATCAAGGCAAACCCTTGAGCTTGGCTCTGCTGATAGGACTTCTCTAACATTGATTGTGGGGCTGCTTTGTGCACAGTGCTATGGGAGGCCTCTTGGAGAATTCAAGGGTTTCAGATCGCTTCTGCCCTTCAGGAGAGATTGGCTTAATGGGAGCAGTAGACACACATGTAATGGCTCCAGGGCAGGTGATGACAAGGGTCATAATACAGTGCAGGCAGAGCCAGGATTGCCTGTGTAAACATCACTCTAAGACTGGGCCACATACATGGACTTGCTGTACTTTTCTAAGCTGCACATGTTTAACTCTTAATTTGCCTGAGTTGGATTAGAATATGTTTTCTTCAAAGATTCTTGAGTCAAAAACATACTATGATCATTAAAATTTAATGGATTTTAACTAAAAATGCAGTAATTAATTTTTAGCAGACTTGATTTTTAAAATGCTTTTAAGTTGGCACTATCAAAAGAAACTATAGAAAACTAGAGTGATATTAAATAAATAAGCAAGGATATAAAACAAAGAGTTTTATGTTTATATAAGCCTAGTATTAAGGAACTAAGTATCCTGAAATTCCCTAGCCAAATTATATTTTTAAGATGTGTTTTAAGCACAGGAAAAAGGTTATAAACAGTGTAGTAGGAAAAAATAAAGATAACTTTCATAAATACAATGAGGTAGTATTTAAAATATTGAATGGATCATTTCTGTTTAATTAAGTGCCTTTTATTTCATTAAAACTAATAGCATTCTTACAGTTATTGGAGATCTAATGACATTTGGATTTTAAAAATTTAAATCCAATGAAAATTTAAATATATTTAACATTTGAAGTTTAAACAAAGATGTTACTTTTGCTTTTCAGTCATTACCTTGACATTAACTTAATTTCAAAAAAATGAGTGAAACTGAACCCTGTAGACACATTATACAAAAATAAATGCTACAGAAAATCATTTTAACTTTTGTTTAGAGTTAGTCACATAATTTAGAGTATATAGTTTGTGTAATAAGTGACCAGTTCAGGTTTACTGACTTAATAACATGGTGATTTGCAACTCTTCCTAAAGAAATTTATTCTTCTTACTAAGATGAAATGTACCTTTGTCCTGAAGGCACAGCACCTAGTTTTCCTTTGCATTTTCATTAAAAACCTAAAATCCAAGATGTGTAGTGTGTCAACCTACAAATGATAGTAAATTGGGAAGCAGTTCAAATAGCGAAATAAGAGACGTGTCGCCAAGATATCTAAAAAGGTTTAGAAGTTTCATAGGAAATAGTAGGTGAGATTCAGCCTTAGAAAATGCAAGCTAATACATCCAAGAGCATATGATCTGAAATAGATATTCAATGGGAGAAAATGCTTAGTAATGCTGAAAGGGAGCCAAGGTGATATCAGACAGCAAAGTAGGTATGAGGTTGCAATGGGATATGGGAAGCACAAAGAGCCATTGCCATTTGGGGAGTCATCTTGCAAAGTCATTACAATAAAGAAAGGAAGCAGAAACCTCTCATAAATGGACAGTATTAAGAACCCATTTGTCTTATACTAACCCAAGAACTTCCAAACCAGTAGCCATTAGTATTTTGAGCAATTTGGAAAATAAAAATTACAATGCTTACTTAGAATAAGGAAGAATTGATTTAATTAAAAAGATTTTAAAAATAAAGTTTCTTCTCTTTGGTTAAGTACGAACAATATAAAGTTATATGATGGATATAAGCAATTTGTTTGGACTGAGACCACGGGAACTTGGAGTAATGTGAACACTTTCATAGGCAGTTCTCAACATGTAGGCCAATTGTGCAGGTTGCAAAAGACTATCTGCAAAAAAGTGATGGGAGCTGGGTCACTTGAGGTGACTTCAGAGTTCATGAAGAACCCCTAGCAAATACACAGCTCTCCACTTATACCGGTGAGGACAGCTTCCCCCTGATCAAAAAGCCTGACCTCCTTTCCATATCCTGCCTCTCCCCACTCTTCACTTTAGGTATCTGTCCCTTTTCTTCCAGTAGCCAAACTCTTATTCTGGGTTTGAGATCCTTCTCTCAAAATATTCCTTTTGTTTCTTGCACAATACCCCCGTGCTGAACTGATTGGGAACAGCTTGTTTTAACAATGAGGTCATATTTCTAATGTTGTCTATACTGGTCAGATTACTCTGCCTCATTGTTTACAACCTGTGGCTCAGAATTTATAATCTAGGACCATTTGGATGCCTTTGCCAGAGTACCCTGCCCTTTCTCCTAGCACCCTTTTCTGATCTTGTCTTCTAGAATTTCTTTACCTTGTTTACATCTTATCTCTGTAACTGGCCTTCTGTTTCCTTTGAAAACACTTCCTTCCTTGGATATACCTGCTCTCCTGTCTTAGCCCCGATCGTATTTGTACTTGAGCTGTCACTGCCTGCTAGTGACGATACCTCTTTGCTCTGATTCTATCATTATTTTTTTTAAAGGACACATCAAATCAGATGTTGTCTTGGCTTCTCACACTCCAATTATTGAAACGCTGTTTTGAACCTTCCCTTCTGAAATCCAGCAAATACACAACTCTCCACTTAAGCCTGTGAGGACAGCATCTCACCATCAGAAAGCCTGAACTTCCACCCCTCACTCATAATCTGTGTCTCACCACTTTCCTCTTTATGTATCTGTTCCTTTTCTTCCAGTAGTCAAACTCTTCACTCTGGTCTTGAGAACTTTCTCTCAAAATATTCCTTTTGTTTCTTGCACAATACTCCAGTGCTGCGTAATAATAGTATTATTTATTAAAACCATCCCATTGTCCCAGAAACTATTAGTAACTCATAAGAACTTGTAATTTAGATTAAATTTCTATTTTTGACACTTTCTTGTTTAAAATTATATGATAAAGAAATCAGTTATATTAAGCAAACTTAATAATAGGTATAGCTTAATATTAAAGCCCTAGCAGTTGACTTTTAAAATTGAAAACATTTAGGTTATTGAATTGTTATCTTTTATCAATCATTTCTTGAGTTCTCTCTCTGTGTCAGCAATTGAACTAGGCCTGTACTAAGGATTATGACTGAGGCATGGTCTTTAGTCTTAAAAAGATCACATTCCTGTTGGGGGCAACAATTTTGGTTGAGAAATTTTCCATGGTTTGGAAAAACATATATTCCATAAATATTTATTGAGCTCTGACCCTGTGCTAGGCGGTGTGCTAGGGGTCTGGAGATACAATGTGGTGGGCAAGACACGAGATCCCTGCCCACATGGCTTTCAACCAGCTAGGGAGACGGATCGTTAAACAGTTAACAAAGTGGGAAGTCGAGAGGTGCTGTATACACAGGGTTACTTAATAGTCGAGTGAGCAGGACCTGTAGGAGGGTGGATGTTGGAAGTGATACTGGAAAGAATACTGCGCAACACAAGGGACTTGGAGAGCCAGAAGAAGGTTACTGTCCATGCACTTGGGGAAGGGTGGGTCCTACTCACTCTGAAGGAGAAAAGAGTGCTGGTAGCTAGACAGAGCCTGGGTTCTTACAGGCTCATTTAATAAACACACATGTATCTATCTGAAATTTTAGAAATAAAATGTCTTATCCAAAATTTTAGAAATACTTATTTTTCCCCATTTAGTGTCTGTGAGATATTTTTCTGAATATTTATTGAATTCTTAACTAAGAAAGTAGTGTGTCTATAACGTATATGTATTATATACATATTGCATATATTATATCTACATATAAGATAAATGATAGCACTGTTTTCCTCAGTTACAAGTTATTTTAATAATGGAATAATAATTTTATTTTAATTCATCTTCTGGTCATTTTTTTGGGATAGACTTATATTAGAATCCAAATATGGCAGTTAGAACCCAAAAGTAGGAATTTTCTCATTGTACTAATAATGTGATTGTGCTAGAACATCAGATTATAATAGAGCAACCTTGCAGTAAGCAGCAAAACATACCTGTCTGTTTTTTTCTTTCAGGGTACACATGTAGTTCAATTCAATCAATTTTTAAAAATATTTTTTACTGCAAGTTATTGCTTATTGCAGGCAAGCCCAGTGATATACTATTTGTTACTTATATCTGCGGGCCAACAGTTTTTATTAGGAAGTAAAACTTTACTGTTTAACATTAAAGTTCATCTGATTAATAAATTGATATTGCCTCGGGCTTCAAACTTTGTCATGAATAATAACATAAGTCCTCATGCAGTTTGGAAATAGTGCACCAGCTGCAAGTCCAGAAAATTCTTTTAGTCACAATAAAAGAACCCCCAAAGCCTTATAATTTATAGATTCATAACTGCTTCTTATAGAATTAATTCTTCTAAATGGTGCAGGTGCTGCTTTGGTTTAAAACATTCAACTCTCTTTAGGCAAATCTACAAGAACTCCAAGGTGCTTAATTTTTTTCCCTTGTATTGTGAGCTGGTTAGTATTGAGGATGAACTCAGCAGTTCTTTCAAAGCTTAAAGTGTGATTGTTTTAAAACTCACCTAATATTCCTTTTTTTTTCATCATTTAAATTCAAAGCTTAAAGTGTGATTGTTTTAAAACTCACCTAATATTCCTTTTTTTTTCCATCATTTAAATAAAGATGTAATTTCCTACAGATGTGTAATTGATCATTTATTTAAGATATGGACAGTTCATTTTAAACTATTTTGTTCATTTATTTAGAAACATTATGCTCCTGCCATGTTCTAGCCCGGGTCTAGATGTTGGCGATACACTGGGGAATAGAACAGAAGTCCCTGCCCTCATGGAAGCGTTTAGTCTAGTGGAATTTATATTCTGGAGGAATCTGTAAGTACTCTTCCCTATTCTCTTTTCACAGAACCTGGGGTCCAGGGAAATCTAGGCAACAGTTTCAAGTTCCGTCTTTCAAAATCCTTTCACCTTAAAAACATGGCATGAGTGTGCTGATTCAGAGATGGCTATTACTATTTATTGTGAATAGAGAACATTCCAAGAAATTAAGCTCTCAACCAAAAGTAGGATTAAGCAGTTTGCATTGTTAATAAGCACACTTATTTTAGGTTTCAACTCTAGAGTATTAGTAGCTAGAATTATTTCATTAATAAAGCAGCATTTTCATATAGTTTAATAAGAAGATAAAATTTCCAGGAACCATAGCAGCTAGTATGGATTCTAAGTACTCAGCTCCAGATCATAAAAACAATAACCATCCTGGCCACACACACACAATAACAGTTTATACTTAGGTGCCAAGTACCATTTTAGGAGCTCTACATGTATTCACTAGTCTGACCTCAAAATAATTCTGAGGTTGGTACTATTCTGCCTCTGTACCCAGACTAAGTAACTTGCCCAGGGTTACAGAGCTAGCAAGAGGCCAGGCTGAGATGGGTCGCGGGCAGTCTGGCTCCCCGCCTGTCGGCTCTACTGCCTACTCCCTCCATGTGCTTTATTTCCCTTCTTGCTTTTTCGTGTTGTAGTATTGCTTTCACTTAGATATGTGACTATAAATTTGTGTAGCACATGTATTGTACTCCGAATATGAAAGTGAACTAACTACTGGCTTTTTTATTATGATTTTTTTTCCCATTGAAAGTCCAACAGACAGTAACCTGGAGGAAGTTCATTGATTGTCTTGGTTCTTAATTGTGTCTGTTTGCTTATTTGTTCATAAATTAGTATTTTCCTTTGTTTCTTTATACTTAGTACTCTGGCAGATTTATCAGACATGAAGTGAAAACTTAGTCAAATTCATCGCCCATACAATTTTTATTGTTCCGTATCTCTGGAAAACAATGGAAACAGAAAAGCAGCTTTCATTTTCCCATAAAGTGAAAGAGCACAGGTTTGCCCGCCTCACGTTTGGAGCAGGATTTCCCCATTTCTCGCTGCAGGATTTTGGGTTGCTTTTCCCACTTTGGGTTTCTTGCTGGAGCAAGCCTTTCTGTTATTCTGACTCCACACCCTGTTCTCTGACTCGCCCGTGCTGTCTGCTTCCTGGACCACCCTCCTGCCCTGCCCTTACCTTCTCTGTTCATCCTCCAAGGTCAGCTGAGGGCAGCTTCTCGGCGGAGGCCCATGCTGTCCATGCTGTCCACGCGGTGTGGACGAGTTACTGCCTTCCTTGTCGGCTTCATTTTCTTTGCTCATTTGTTCATTAAACTCCTGGAGGACAACTTGTTTTTCTTTGTCTGTTTTTTGTTTCTTTCACTGCAAAGTCCTCAGCACCTAAAGCAGTGCCAGGTATAGATTAGGTATTTGGTATTTGTTGAATAAAGGGATACCTACATGCTAGCACTTACTGTATTATATTTAATAATTTTATACATGTTTTTCTCCTTCCTCAGACTGGAATCTTCTCATGGTTTTTTTGTTTTTTTTTTTTTTTTTTTCATTTTTCTGTTTTCCCCAATGCCCATAAAGTATGAGGTAGTCAGTAAATGTTTACTGAATTTATGAGTGAGTGACTAATTAGTAGCTTCACATCTCTGTGGTACTGACTCGAGATGATTAAAAGGAGGAGGAAGGACGGGGTAGTGACGAAAAGGACCGGTGTATTGTGAATTTCTGAACTCTGAATCAAGAAAGGACGAGCAGAAACACCAAGACCAGATGTCCTCTTTCATTCATCTGTTCAGAAGTGTTGCTTTTGCGTGCTTGTAATTTGCACATCAGAATGAGTCCCAGATACTCATTTGTCTTTCTGAGTTACATGTTAAGGAAAATAGTTCTAGAGATAGAATCCCTCAATGCAAACTCCATATATTAGCTTCTGTCGTTTAGGGAGACTTAAGTGGCATTAACTTCCACAAAAATCTCAAAAAACAAGTGCCCTCCAGTGTCTTTTAAAAATGTAGAGAACTTTAAATGTTGAATTTTAAGTTTTAGAGTGAATCAGGTATGTAAAGAAAGACCTCACAGATGATATACAAGTTCATTACACGGGGTCGGGTGGGAAATACTTAATACCAACTATTTTCTTCCCGTGCCTTAGACAACCTGTCTCCCTCATAGGATGGGTTTTTCCTACTTATCATATGATCCCTTCACTAATCAAATGCTTGTGGAGTACTCACTATGTAACCCAGCTAATTGTCTTGGTGGCCGCTGACCTTGGCCAGTGAAGTCTATTTTGGAGTGTTCCTTTCTGTTTCCATAAATACTGGAGGGAAGTAGAGAAGGGTAGAGGGAAGCACATTAATATAGAGGAAGCAGCATGTCCTCAGAGTTCTGACAGCATGGCATGTTCTAGAAATGGTATGGCGTGTGCACTGTGGTTGGAACACAGGTTCCAGGCGAGGAAGAGGAATGGCATGGCACTGGCCTGAGGGGAACTGAGCTCAGTGGATGAAGGTGGGTGCTGAGACCTGTAGGTGAGCTAAAACCGATTAGCACCATAATCCCACTCTTCCCTCTTCTCCCGCCCGCCCTATTGCACCCGGCTCTCCGCCTGCTGTGCCGACTGATTCAGGTACAGATGTATGATTTCTGGCCTTCGCTCAGCACTCAGGATGACTTGCCTCTCTTTTAAATTTTTTTCAGACTTACTCCTAATAAGCTACTTTTTAAATTATCCATCGTGACTGTTCCAAACTGGAACATCATCTCTCAGGAACTCAGCTCTTGTGACCCTCCCCTTTCACTGTGTTAATTGACTTCAAGTTTGTTTGTTTGTTTTTTCAAAATGTGTCAAAAAGCCACAAAAAATAAAAAAGTTGATGTTTTGACTATTTTATGCATTTAATAATAACATTTTGAGCTGTGTTGTATATAAATGGCATTTTTATTTAATTTTTTTGTTATATGGTAATAAATTTACCATTATATTGAATTTAGCAAAAAAAATCTTCAAAACATACTAAATGGCATCACTTAGATTTAAGTATAGATAAATTAGAATCTAGTGGCATTGGTGACATATCAATGTTATACAATATGGTATACAAAACCGCTTTGCTATTGATAGTGCAAACATCTGAAAAAGTGTTTTTAAATCCTCTAAGTGGAGAAAAGGTTTTTTGAGCTCGTGGAGTGAACTTGAACGCTGCAGTCAGCGATGGAAATACTCATTTGGACACATCTGAACATCGCAGCAAAAGGGTTAAGAGTAATAATCTATCTCCCTCGTTGTTTTTCCAGGGAAATAGGTACTATCTGGCATGTCCTCCCTCAGCTTGCCTCCTTCCACAACCAGACTTACCTCCATCTCCAGCCATCATTATAGTCTTTCTGTCTCAGAGAGAAGTGTGTCTTCATCTTTTTCACAGCTGACTCTCCTCCAGGGCTCTTGAACTTTCCTGAAGCTCTGGGACCTTGCTCCATTTATCATCTTCTTTCTTATTCCTCCCTTATTACAGGTGCTTTCCTTTTAGCTTATAAAATTCTCAGATCTTTCTGAGCCTTAAAACTGTTCTTTTTTTTTTTTTTTTTCCTCAAGATGTCCTCTATTTCTCCTTTATGCAGGGGAAATGGTCTGAGTATTTAAAAAATGACTCTGGCTGTGATGTGGAGGAAGAAGGGAAATTTGTGGGAAAAGCTCAGGTAGGGAGGGCATTGAATTGAAGTGATGGCCATAGAGAGGAGCAGACACGTTTGAGAGGCATCAAAGAGGAAGAACTGGCCAGACTTTGAAATTGAATGGATCTGAGATTTAGAGAGGGAGAAATCCATCATGACTCCCATGAGTTGAAAGAGTTAATACAGACAGAAGAGCAACTTTTAGACAGAAGAGCAGACAATGAGTTCCCTTCTGGAAGTGTTGGAGTGAGCCGCTCTTGGGGCATCCAGGTGGAGAAATCAAGTAAGCAATTGGAAGTAAGGGAAGTGTGGTCTGCAGCACAAGAACAGGCTTGTTCTTTAGAAATAACCTTGGTTATCAAGGACATGCTGATCTCTCTTGAGTTATGTATGGTGTTGGATAAGGTCCCTTAGAGGTGGCATGAGAAAGAATACAGACACACCTTGGAGACATTGTGGGTCTGGTTCCAGGACACCATAATAAAGTGAGTATCACGATAAAGCAAATCCTAATCTTTTTGTTGGTGGAGTGTCTTGCCTTCAGTTTGTAAAAAAGGCAATACCTGTGGGACGCAATAACGCGAAGCGCAATAAAACAAGGCATGCTCTGTAACCTAGGTGAATTAGAGTGGAGGTAGGATAAGGGGAACCTTTGGACTCCAAGAGCACATGACCAGAAAGAAAGAAGGTAAGAGGTATGTTTGTATATGTGTGTGTCATTTTTGTTAGATATTTTCCCCCTAGTTCCTTGAGGACAAGGATCATTGTATGGCCAGCTTCTGTGGCAACATCATGTAGACTCAATAAATATCTAATGCATGCCATTGTTAATGGGGCTCAGTGAAAACAAGGTTCTCCATGAGGAAAACTGTTGATGTAGGTGATGTTGATTGCTGTCATGTTTTAGAGAGGAATCACTGGTAGCTTCATGCCAGCAGTTATGCCACCAACGTGGAGGTTCACAAATCTAAATATTTTCTTGTTGTCTTATCTCTATAATACTTGACCGCATTTAAGTTGCATTCAACACTCTAGTCGCGTTCAAAACTGTTCAAAACTAAATTATATCATATGCTTCCACAAAAACATCTTCTTGGGGTAGGGGTAGAAATTTATAGCAATGAAAGAATTCATCCAAAGCCACTAACAGCTTAGCTTGGCCTCTCATTCTCTGTGGCTCACTTAGGGTCTCCATGGAGGGTAGTGGGGAGCTGGGCAGTGCTCCCGGAGCTGTGCAAGAGGGCCCCGTGGAGGTGTGCAAAGAAAGTCTCAACACTTCTATTTATGAATTGTTTTACATCTTTAACAAGCAGCTGTCTGATTTTGCATGTTTTTGAATGTACATTAGATACTCGTACAGTGAGTGCCCTTTGTAAAGAAGTAAATTATCCTTTAGTATAAATATTGAGGAGGTGTGATCAAATATTTTTTAAATCGGTAAGTGTTTGATTGGGAATATACTTCAGAGACCTCAAGTTTAAACCTTAGACATTGATTGAGCAAGTAAGTAAACTGGGGACATTCAGAAGTTTCCTAACAAAATTCTGTCAGTAATTTTAGCTATTATCAGATTCCAAGTGTTTTTAGTTGAAAATGCAGATGTGTGCCTTGATCTTAATTCCACAGTATGGATTTTAACTGAGACCGTTAAAACTCAAGTTCAAAACCATTTGTTGCAGTTTTTGTGAATGCTGCAGCTTTCTCATGAACTACCTAATGCCTGCCTCTCCACATACGGTATGTTCTTTACAGTCATCCTTTAGTCACAGGCAGTTTAAGCTCTTAAATAGTATCTTGCTTTAAAAGGTAGGCTGATGGCGTTTCTATCTTCTGGTACATCTGGTAAGTTAATATATACAGTCTCTGTGAGTATCCTGCAGGGACCTGTTTTTACATGCATACTGGGACGTTTATGTAGAAACCAAAGGCCATGAATCAGAAAGACTCAACTCTTGTTTCTAGTGTACTGGAGGCCTAAAAAAATTGGCTTTGAAAAATTGAAAGTAGTGTGGTTTGTTTTTATTGTGGAGCCGATCAGGAAGAACAATTTACAGTCATCGCCATTCTTCACCGCTGAATGGAATGGAGGTGCCCGCCTCGCGAATTGGAGCAGCTGCGCCGTTTTCTCTGGGCTCACAAAAACGTTCGCTTTTTAATCAGGAACTTTGGATGGTGGGGTACAGTTTGTTTTCATGATGGAAGTGGTCAGTTGTGCCTTACCAGACAGCTGTAGTGTAATTAAGAAAAACTGTGTGAAAGTGGATTAAATACTTAGGGGGTGGGGGGTTTACCTTAAATTCAGTCTTTTTTCTTTGATACTTAAAAGCAGAAATATCACTATATTTCTGGTCTACAAAATGTTGCTGTTTCACAATATTGTTTAGCCCTAGGAAATATAAGATGCTCTACTGCAGGGTAATAATTTTTGTAACAAATACAAACTAATAAGTACAAGTTTTAGGATAATTTAGCTTGTGGGCGATCTGCTTTCAAGAAAGGAACTGCCTAGTTGTATTTACATTAACTTGAATGCATTTAAAATTTTTAATACAAAATTTAGTGGTCGATACTTGTAGAAAAAAATTTGAGACTGCTTTTTCGACTTGCTTTGCATATATATGATTTCCAACATTAGAATGATCTGTTTGTTAAGACCAGAAACTATGAGAGGTGAAAATTAGATTTTTTTCTTGATAAATTTTTAAATGAATTAGTCAAATAATGATGAAATAATCTGGTGAAATGTTGATTTGTTGTTGT
This sequence comes from Lyroderma lyra, assembly GCA_004026885.1. Classification (NCBI taxonomy): domain Eukaryota; kingdom Metazoa; phylum Chordata; class Mammalia; order Chiroptera; family Megadermatidae; genus Lyroderma; species Lyroderma lyra. Next base: position 75,829 of record PVJL010005297.1, read on the forward strand.
TAAATGTGGAACATTAGGCTATCAATTGCTTTGAAAAGCGTGCATTTATTTTATGCAGCAGACTTTGAAATACGAATAGAAATGCCTTAATTTGCATCACAGTCTACAATAGCAAGATAACTGTCACAGGGTCAGAGGGAGCTGAGTTTTTATAAAACAAATAACCAATATTCCTACCAAACACTCATCTACTGTAAGATTTTATACTGATTGACCAACATACTGCAAACCAAGGATTTCACTCTAGGCAAAATAAAGGTGCAGGTTTAGGTTTGCTCTAAGAGTTTATCATATATTGGTGATTTCTAGCAGAGACTCTTGGGTTGTATTTCAGTTAGGAGAATTTGGGAAGCTGGATGGAGGGTGGGGGTGGGCAGGGAGGAATGGCCCCAAAGCCCTAGCTGTTTCCAGTCTTGCAGCCCTATACTGGGTGTTCTCCACATCCCCTACTGTCATTTCCTTCACACTCTGGTGGCTGCTCCCGCCTGATTCCTTGTGTCTTTCCTCACCGGAGGCCCTAAGAAAACACTGAGAATCAGGCGTGAGTTCACCCTAAATGGCACACCATGGCTGCAGCTTGCGAGGTGGTTTTTCTGCTTGCAAACTGAGCCCTTGTATGTACCTGACTCTTTGGCAGACTCCTGCTTCTAAGTTGGTTTAGGAAGGTGAATAGAGGAGAGTGTGGGGTAGATTGGAAAGGTCAAATAGCATTTAAGAAACTGGGAAGTCAGGTGTGAAGGTAAGAATGGACATGAAGAGCATTGAAGATAGAGAGCAATATGAGGCCATGAGGAAATTACTGGAAATTCTATGACTGGAATTAGAATCAGAAGATCTGGGTTCATGTCCTAGCTAGCCAAGCATTTTGGGAAAGCTATTCTCTCAGCCTCTGTTTCTTCGTGTTTAAAGTGGAACTGTATAATACTTGTTCTGTGTACCAAACAGGTTGTGAGTCTTAGAAGAGAAAGAGAGAAGGGGTGTTGTAAGGTAGTGAGGTCCTCAGTGTAGTTATGAAGCCCTTTTGTGTCTTTCTTTTTGGAACTCTGGGCAGCCAAGGAAAGAGAATGCAGCAAATACTAAATTTTACAAACATAGATGCCTTCTCTGTGAGTGCTCTCAGAACTCCTTGATAACCCCATTATTTATCTCCATTTGATATCCAACCCACCACTTCCCCCACAACACCAATTCCAAACCCTTTTGCCCTTTTGAAGCCCCACCCCACCCCCAGTCCTACCTTTGTTAATCTCAGTAGATTACCTCCTCCCCTTCTTGGCCAAGAAGGTTGAGCAATGTCCTTGAGCTTCCCTGGCCACCATCTCTAAAGGTCTCTGTTTTTACCTAATTTCCTTATCACTTTCTGTCTCCTTCTTGCAAAAGGTAAACTGTGCTTTGGCACATTCTTATCCAATCTCATCTCAAACCTTGCTTCAGTTATCTCCTGTCCTGTTATTTTAATCTCTCTCTAACTGGTCCTTTTCCATAGTCAAGAAACTCTTTGAGTTCAGTGTCATATGTATTGCTTTCATGTTCATTGCTGAAATTTTCAAAAGAGTGATTTAAAAGCTCTTTTCTTCTTCATCGTCCATTGCTTTCTCTTGATCCGTTCCAATCTGGCTTCTGTCTGTCACTGTATTGAAACTTGTGTCTCAAAAACCACTACTGATCTCATTGTTAAATCCAGTGACCAGTACTCTTTTTGCTTCCATTGGTCTCCATGGAACATTCTATGCAGGCTCTGACAGCTTTAACTTTCCTTTATTTGGAACCGTTTCCTCCTTTGGCTTCTATGTGTCAGTACACTGCTTCTCTTCCAACTGCTTTTCTCTTTACTTCAGCCCCTAAGAGCAGATGTTCCCTAGCATTCTGTACAAGGCTCACACAAGATACAAAAATTAATTCAAATTGGGTAATAGACCTAAATATAAAATCTAAATATAAAACTGATTAAAAGAAAACTTAGGGGAAAATTTTTATGACCTTGGACAAAGATCTCTTGAATATAACATAAAGAGGGATGATCCATAAAAAAAAATTGACTTCATCAAAATTAAATTTTCTGCTTTTGGAAAGGCACTGCTTTTAGAAAGGAGATGCGAAAAGCCTCAGATTGAGAGGAAATATTTACAAAACATATATCCGATAATGGACTGTTATCTGTAACATAAAGAACTCTCAAAACTCAGTAAGAAAGAGCCTTATTTTTAAAAACGGGCAAGATTTGTATAGACACTTCATCAAAGAAGATATATGGATGGCAAACAAGGACACAAAGAAATAGTCAACATCGTAATTAGGGAAAAGTAAATTACAACCCCAGTGAGATACTACTCCACCCACTGGAATGGCTAAAATCACAACTGATCCATGCCAGGTGTTGGTGAGGACATGGAGGAACTGGAACTTATGTGTATTGCTGGTGAGAATGTAAAATTCTGCGGCCGTTTTGGAAATTTTGCAGTTTTTTTTTTCCAACAATGGAACGTGTACCTACTGTATGAGCCAGCCATTCTACTCCTGTGCGTTTACCCAAGAGAAATGAAAGAACATGCTGTATGCTGTCCTTTATACAAATATCTAGAAAATGCAAGCCTGTGGGGATGGAAAACAGAGTGGTTGCTTGAGCATGGGACTGTGATGTAGGAGGAATGGATTACCAAGGAGAATAAGGAAACTTTTCAGGGAAATGGATATGTTCATTATGTTGATTATGGAGATGCTTTCACAAATGTATACATATGTCAAAACTGACCAAATCCAACACTCAGAAATGTACAGTTCATTATGCATTAATGACACTGCAATAAAATGGTAAAGTCTTACTCAACTGCACACTGAAAAAGATAAATGTTACATGATGTCTCAATAACTCTAATTTAAAAAGATCATATTGGAATATGAAATATAGGGATTGAGGTTAAAAACAAATAATTAAAAGTCAATCGTAAAAGATTACATACAGTATGATTCTATTTATATAATATTCCATTATATAATTTCAAATGACAAAGTTATAGAGATATAGAGATTAGAGTTTGCCGGGGTTGGGGATGATAATCATGGGGAAAACTAGGTGAAGGACACACAGTGCTATTTTTGCAACTGTATAATATATTACTGATGAATCCATAATTCTCTCAAAAGCAAAATTTAAAAATGTCTTTTAGATACTATTGTGTTCTCTAATGTAAAACAAAGTTAGCATACCAAAAATCATTTTTTATATCTTAAATCATAATAATGGTTATCATGCAAGCACTTGAAAGTATGCTGTCTTGGAGATAATTACAACTTAACAGTGAATTACTGCAGATAGAAGACATAGCACAAATCATTTTCCAATTTCTGGTTCCCCATCTAAACATTTAATACCTTAATTTTTTTCTGCCCAGAGATTTTTGCTTAAAATTTTCTGACTAGATAACATATACAATTGGTTCACACATACCTGAAAATGGATACACTGAAAAGTCTTCTGCCATCTGTCTTCCATCCACACAGTTCATACTCACCTCAAATTAAAACCTATTATTAATTTCTTGCATATTTGTCCAGAATTTCTTTATGTGTATATAAGTAAATGCAAATATATATTTTTATCCTTCTCCGTACTTATACACAAAACGTAGTTTGCTATACTGAATATTTTATACCTGTGTTTTGTACCTGGTCCCCTATGTGTTGACATTTAGGTTATTTCCAGATATCTACTTTTGTAAACAGTACTGCAGTGAATATTCTTATACACATGTCATTTTCCCACTTGAACAAATATATGTGAGTATTTTAAATTGCCAATACTGACTTTTTAACCTAGAAAAAATGTATGTGGTTCAACCTAAAATTGGTAGAATACATTTTCAAATGTGTATTTACTTGAAACAAAGTGCTTTATGTTCTCCTGATTTTCTGCTCCACCACCAGCTATGCATGACAACTTGGGTGCTTAAAAAATGGAGTGGAGAACCTTCATTTAAATGTTCTATCTAGTACAGCTCAGGGGAAAATAGCTGTGCACACACAGGTATGTTTTTCAGTCCTTTGCTAGTAACTTCATTCAGTGACATTTCTAACTCTAACCCTCATCTAGGTCTGTCAGGCTACCTTGCCTGGTAATTAAAGCCTTTGCTTTTTCCTTATTAACAGACCGAAGAATAGAGCTCTGAGCCCCTTTATCTTTCCCACGGGGGCATTGCAGAAACATATATTTTTATGTTATCAGTTGTACCCTCCATTGGTCCTTGCAGTAGCTGCAGCTTTAATATTTCTCCATAATATGTCTTATGCAATATATTAGGTCCTCTGAAAAAAGCTGACTTTTTGTACACATGGCAAATCAAATAGATGGAGCATGCTCTTCTGCACAGTGAGCCAGCCAACTAATAGGAATCTTGGCTTCTCCAGCACTGGTCATGTGTATGTGGGGGTGGAGAGGGGAGAGGGGCGAGAGGGTGTAAAATTTAACGATTGGTGAATATAGGTTAAGGTGAATAAACTGGGATGTTCATTGTACTGTTCTTTCAGATTTTCTATTGGTTTAACATTTTTCAAAATAAAAAGTTGAGAGAGCAACTTCTGATTACTTACTGTGAATTAGGGTGTCCTCTTTCATTACCTATCATGTTCTTGGTTTTTGTTTTGCTATTTGTGGATCTGAAGGCATCTTGGACACTCTGCCCTCAAATTAAAAACCAAGTGATGATAGCCAACTTCTAATTATTGAAGGTTTCCTCTGTAACACATGTTGGGTTAAGCATTTTATGTAGATGATCTCATTTAAGCCTCTTATCAACCTTTTATTATCTTCATTATTTTTTAGTTGAGGTCACTCAGGCACAGCAAGGTGAAATTACTTGCCTCAAGACACACAGCTAGAGTGTGGTAGAAATGCTACTTGCCACCAGACCTGCTGTCATTATCTGTACTTGACCTGGTCTTTATATTGACCTGAAATATTTTAAAGTGAGAAGTTATCCTATGGCTAAAACTTATAACAATTACGTGATCCATATAATATGATAATCTGAAAGCCTCATGAAAGAGTACTAATGAATATACACAGAGAGGAAAATGGACAAGTTTTTTGATACATTAATTTGCAAAACTATGAAAAAGAACTGCTTTGCTTACACATTGTATTTAAAACCTTCCTGCCCCTTTTCTGAGTCGCTTAGGTTTGTCCACACTTACCAGCCTGCTAAGGGGCATTATTGCTCTTTTTCTCTATATATTCTGTGCTTTTTCCTCTCTCCGATTTTTTTTTCTATCAGAACTTAAACAGGTTCAAGCTTTTCCTATCTTAAAACTCATCTAAGGTACTGGGTGCTCTTTTCCTGTTTCCCACTAGCTCACTTTAATTCTCCCCAAGTCCCCAACCTTCACCCTCGTTTTCCTTTTAGCAATTTTTCTTTGCTATTCTTTTGTTCACAAAACTGAAACTATATTTTCTGCTCAGTTTTGTAGCCTGACTTTTTCCCACTTAAATATTATAGACATTTTTTTGTGTCATTAATTTTGAAAAACTTTTTACTGATGCATAGCATACATACAGAAACATGTACAAGTGGTGAGAGTTCAGTGACTTTTCATAAAATGTCATTAGCATCCTGATCAAGCAATAGAAATAACAGAATCATAGAAGCTTCTCCTGACCCACCCCTTTCAATCACTTCACCCAACTGTCCAAAGGTATTCTGGCTTCTAATAGCATAAATTGTTTTATGTATATGACATGTATATAAATAGAATCATGAAGGTTGTACATTTTGTGTCTTGCTCTTTCACTAAAAATATTATGTTTATTGTGTGCAGTTATAGTTCATTATTTTACTTGCTATAGAATACTCTCTTGTGTGACTATATAGTAATACATTTTAAATATGATGTTAATGGCTACATATTATTCCATTCCATTGTATGGATTTACCAAATTAATTTATTCTATTATTTTTGTCAAGTTTCTACTCTTAGAAATAACCTCATAATGAACATTTTTTTTGTATAAATAATTAAAATAATTTCTGACCTCTCCTTAGAATAAGTACTAGAAGTGCATTTGCTGCCAAAAAGTATATAAACTCTTTAGAACTTCTTGATACATGTTGCCAAATTGCTTTCTGGAAAGATATCCGTCTCCTTTCCTATTAACCAGTACCTGATACATAGGTATTTAATAACGTTTTGTTGAATTGTACTGAATGTACTGAATTCTTTTATATCTTAGGATCCACTTCTGAGTTTTTCGTGTTATTATTCTTTCTTGTTCATTATTATTTTAATTAATTTGAAAATTTAATAGTGTATAGGGCACAAATTTCCTCTCTTTGTGCTTTTACAAAAATGATCTGATTGTTATTGCTTTTTAAATTTTACTAGCAGAACTTTAAAAGAGTTGCTAAATTCAAGGAAAAAAGTGGGAATTTTATTGGAATTACCTTACCATTATTTCTATACCTGTATGTGGTAAGAATTGAAGTATTTATATGTACATAATTCTATGTGGGAATGAGTCTCCATTTTTTTTTAAGTATTTTTATTAAGTACCTAATAAGGTTTTATAGGTTTATTCATATAGGACCTGAATTTTAAAAAATTATTTCCCTCCAAAATAAGTAAATAAATACATATTTCCAAATATTTTATATTTTGTGGCTATAGGGAATTGGATAATTTCTTTCCATTATATTTATAACTAGTTATTTGAAAACTATTGAATTTTATATATTAATTTTATGTTCATCCTCCTTATTGAGTTCTTATTAATGCTAACAGTTTTTTTTGGTTTGGGTTTGGGACCATTTATGATTTTGGGCTTGAGATCACTTACTGCCTAAATTTGGAAGAAGAGAAATCTGTATCTGAAATAAATAGAAAAACAATAATCTGGAAAACTATTTTAAAAATGTGAAATTCTGATTGTTTGCAAAACCCCATTTCTTTCCCATGCACTGAGATACTATCTTTGTCAAATCCAAACCATTTTTCTCTAGCCTTATGTTTTGAATGAAGAAGCAAGTCACGGAATTAAACGTAAAATTAATAAAGTAATTTTAAAATGTGAGAATAACCTATCATTAAATTAGGCAAATTACTCATACAATGAAAAGCCACATACATTATTTACCATTAGTGTTAGTCTAAATTTATTTTTTTCCATTCTCTCATTTTTTAAACTTCCCTTTTATCTGTTCTCTATTTTGCTTCTCTATTTTGAGGAGTAATGTAATTTGGGAACAATTTTTTTTAATGCTGATAGAAAATAAACTTCAGATTTAATAAGGGAAAAATAAAAAGTTTTTAGTTTTGTTTGCTGCTCCCCCACCCCCCGTACTCTCATATACCTTTCTGTTTTTCTGGGTATTTCTCATAATTCTCTATCTCCTATGCCTTTTATTTATCCGTGCATGTGAGATATTCATATGTGTTGTGCCACACATTGTCTTCTCACCAGAGGTAAGAAAATATTTCTAGGTCATGTAAATGCATGCTATTTTATATAAAATAAAAATAAACTTTTTTTAGTTTACTTTTAATCTTTAAAAATTTTAAATTTATTGTTTTATTATTATCTTTTTTATTCATTTTAAATTGTAGGGGTTGTTTTTGTTTAATTTTAGGAGTAATTTTAAGTACCTAGAAAGTTGAGCCACAAATGTAATCAGAGTAATACTTTAATCCTAGTTAATCCACATTATTGACCTTCTGTGCCTACATCAGCAACAATAGCAGAATGTTTGGTGCAAAATCTCTTGTGTGGATGGATACACATAATCACTGGCCAAGTCTCATCTAGAAGTGTTTTGAGGTGGTAGTTTTGCTAAAGAGACAATTAAGGGTCTTTTTTGATGCTTATAAGAGCAATCTGGTTGTACTGTCTCTTGTCTCATTTGTAAAATGAAACTAGGTCAGATCAATGATAGATAGCTGTGACTCTCTCTAAGTGGCTGGTAAGCCAAGGCTGGTATTCTTAAAATACATATTTCCTCTGTCAAAATAAATAGAATTCACCACTGTCTCTGTAATGGCAGTAGAATTAGAGTATGAGAACTTAAGAATCCTGTCTTTTGTAGAATTGAAATTACGTTTTTAAAAAGACAGATACTATAGGGTGAGTGTCTGTGGGTATTTGTTAAGCTTCGGGCCTGGGAGGTGAGAGTGAGAATGAACAATAAGGACACCGTGTTCCAGATTTCACTTATAAAATGGGTTTGAACACGGGCATGGAGAACAGTAGTCAAGATAAGTTCAGAATTTTCTTCCATGTTTTAACTACCAAGAGTTTTAGTTTAAAAAATGAACTATTGGAAATAGAGGTAAAATGATGTGCTTTTATTAGAAAGATGTAAAACCAGTTCCAGTTCCTTAAGAGAAGATAGAAAGGAAAGGTCAGAGCCAGAAATAATTACACCAATGGCGTACTTAACGACCAGTAACGAAACGGCTTCGAGGGCCCCCCTGTTACAGTGGTATTCAGTTTGTTTTGCCCGGTGTTATACAGTGTTTGGTGTACGTCTGATAAAGTGAAACGAAACCAGAGACAGACATTGTACTCTGAATACTCTAGTTCAGTATGAGTACGTTCACAAAAAGGAGGCAAAATAAAGAAGAAATTTAACATGATAAATGGATCCAAGATGCCATTCTGAAGCTAGATATTGTTCAAAGAATTTAGAGTGAACTGTTTCCTTTTATAATTATATGAGAAAGAACCAGACAGCATTTAGTTTGAATACTGGTTCTAACGTTAGACATTTTGTAAAGTTGAGAACTTTCAAATCTCTTGTTATTTTTTCCACCTGTTAAATAACCAAAATATTCCTTCTTCATAAAGTTATTGTACAGAGATTCCTTTCATGAAGTTGTCACAATTTCCTTGAAAAATCGAAAAGAAAATGACTTAAAATCTTTTGTGAAAAAGTGCTATATATATTTTTTTAAAAAATGAGACCAGCCTGGTTACACATTATTGTATCCTCTGAACGTATTTTTAAATTATAATAATTTCTGCCCCTCCTTCTTGAAAGCTTCCCTAATTATGTGAATTATTATGTCTTTTGTAGCTTCCCTAATTATGTTGCACGTGAAACATCCCTTGGTAACTGCACATGCTTTCGTATATAATCATTTATGAGTGAGAATGAAAAGGTGAAAGAGTAAAGGATTAGTTCTGTTTGGTTAGTGGGTTAAAGCAATGGTCCCTGACTCTTTCGTACCAGAGACCAGTTTTGGAGAAGACAGCTTTTCCATAGATGGTGGGAGGGTGGTGGTTTTGGGATGATTCAAACACATTACATTTATTGTGCATTTTATTTTTATTTATTACATTGTAATATATTATCAAATAATTATAGAAGTCACTTGCCACCAGATGCAGCTTCATTGTCACCTGCCACTCACTGATAGGGTTTTGATATGAGTCTGCAAGCAATTGATTTATTATGGTCTTTGTGCAGTCAAGCCTCTCTGCTAATGTTAATCTGTATTTGCAGCTGCTCCCCAGCACTGGCATCGCTGCCTCAGCTCCACCTCAGATCATCAGGTATTAGATTCTCATAAGGAGGTCAACCTAGATCCCCTCGCATGCACAGTTCACAGTGAGGTTCATGCTCCAGTGAGAATCTAATGCCGCTACTTATCTGACAGGAGATGGAGTTCAGGTGGTAATGTGAGCGATGGGGAGTAGCTGTAAATACAGATGTAGCTTCACTGGCTTGTTTGCTTTCTCCTTACTTCCTGCTGTACCACCTGGTTCCTAACAGACCACAGAGCAGTATTGGCTGGGGACCCCCTGGGTTATAGGATACATTGCAATCTCTATCGCTACCTCTACTTCTGTCTCTCTCTCTCTCTCTCTCTCTCTCTCACACACACACACACACATTCTCTCTCTCTCTAACCATCCTATTTATTTTCTGTTCATTTTGAAATAATTTCAGACTTACAGAAAAGTTTCAAAAATAGTGCAAAGAGCTTTTGTTTTACCATTTGAGAGTAAATTAGTAATATGATATCATTACTTCCAAATACTTTATTGTATATTCAAAGCGGGGATATCTCCTACATCAGTCATCAAAACAGGAAATTCACCATCAAAGCCAGAGGCCCCCATTTATATTTTGTCAAATTATGTACTTTATATAAAAACGATCCAGTTCAGAATCATATAGTTGCATTTAGTTGTTATGTCTCTTTAATCTCCTTCAGCCTAGAATAGTTCCTCAGTCTTTCCTTAACTTTCAATATCTACATACTTTTGAAGATTACAGGCCAGTTATTTTGTAAAATATCCCTCAGCTTGGGTTCGTCTGACATGTCCTTGAAGTTACATTTAGGTTATGCATTTTTGTTAGAAATATCACAGAAGAGATGTGTTCTTCTCAATGCATCCTATTGGATAGCACACAATTCTTACTTGTTATATTACTAGAGATGTTAACCACGATCACTTATTTAAGATCATGCCTATCAGATTTTGCTACCATAGCATTACTCAGTGTTTCTTTATAATCAGTACTTGGGGGATGGTGCTTTGAGGATCTGTAATATCCTGTTCTTTATCAACCTCCCACCCACTAGATCTAATATCTCTCTCTGTTTCTTGGCTGAATTAACATTACTGTGATAGTTGCCAAATGGCAGTTTTCTAATTCGCTTTCATTCCTTCTCCATTCATCAGTTGGCATTCCACTACAAAGAAACGCTTCCTTCTCTTCTTATTTATTTACTAATTCTTTTGTTTATATCAGGGTATGTGCATGGTTTTAAAATTATTATTTGTGAATATTTTTAATGGATTATAGCCTGTTACTATAATTCTTTCTTTTGATGCTTAAAATATCTCAGTTTGGCCAGTGGAAGCACCTTCAAATTATCCTCCTCATTCTTTAAGTATTTTATGGCACAATGAGATGATTCAGGCCCGTCTTTACCCTGCTTGTACTTCAGTAATCTGAGCCTGTCCACTGCTGTCACAGCCTCACCCACATCATCGCCCACATCTCCTCTCCTCTCTTGGGCTGCAACATCCTGCCACTTCCTGCTTGCTGGAACTCAGTTTTTCAGGAAGAGAGAGAAGGAAGAAGAAAGACATGATAGATAGGAAGATGATAGATAGGTAGGTAGGTAGGTAGAGAGATAGATAGATAGACTTTTTTAAAAAAAATTCTGCCCATAAAAATTGGAAAATAAATATCTCACCAGTCTCATAGGGAAACAGATATTTGGATAATCCGAAATGATGGATAAGCCCCAAATAATTTATTTATTTTAATTTTGAAATGTGTCTTGTCTGTTCAGGCTGCTATATCAAAATACCAGAGACTGGGTAGCTTATAAAGAAGAGAAATTTATCATAGTTCTGGAAGCTGGGAAGTCTCAGATCAAGGCCCCAGCATGGTCACCTTCTGGTGAGGGTTCTTTGCTGGTTCAGAGCTGGTGACTGCTTGTATATCTGCACATCGTGGAAAGGTCTAGGGAACTCTGTGTGTGTGGTCTGTTTGTAAGGGCACTAATCCCATTCATGAGGGATCCACCCTCATGACCTGATCACCTCCCAAAGGCCCCACCTCCTAATACCATCATCTTAAGGGGTTAGGACTTCAACATAGAAATTTTGAGGGGATACATTTCCAACCATACAATGTTTTTGCTTCCTAGTGATATTTAAATATGGGTCCATTTACTGTTTTTGAGAACTCATCTTAAACCAACTAAAGTTCTTCAGGTCTTATCCATGTATGAGTACTGTCTCACAACCTGAGAAACTTCTTACTAAGCACACTGCTTGCTCTAAACTTAGAATCAGGCACAACAAGGAACCATATACTTTATGCTTTCCTTCCTGACTTGTTCTGCTATGAGATGGGTAGGTAGATGTGTGGTCTACAGATCAGTTGGCACTATGCAGAGAAGTAAGCATTCAGTATTTTTCTCCTCAGGAAGCCTTGTTGGTAGAGCTACTCTTTGCTCTTGCCTTCTATTGAGAGGCTCCCACAGTTACCACTGTGCTCTGGTTTCTAGGGGCTCTCACCAGGGTTGTTGTGCTTTCTCCTAAAGTGAAGAGAGAGAATTTGATAACTGTAAGAGAGAGGATTGCTGTATTAAGTCTGGAGGTGGTTAAAGTGGGCAGGTGGGAGAAGAAAAGGAATTTGATTGAGAAAGGTTGATTTGAATGAAGCAACTACTCTTAGACAACTTTGTATAACAGCTGGCTGGTTAATACATTTGTCTTTTCCATCCTAGTCCTTTAAGCCTTAAAAAAACTGTTATTGGAGATTGGAACTTTTTTTTATGTGTTGCGATTAGGCACATGTCCAAATGAATTCTAACTTCACTTAACCTGTCCCTGGAAGACTACTGAATTTATTTGAAATCATTTAGTTATGAAGATATAAATACATAGTGTGGAATTAATAAGTGAATCCTAGTTTTTAAAATACTGAATTTATGAAACAGCAATTTGTGGAATATGGTAGTAATAAATGAGAAATATAAGTTTAAAGTTCATAGACCATATACAATTATCATAACTTTAAAATGACAAATGGCTTTACTGTTTAGTCTTGAAATTAGTGATTCCTTCTTTACAGATTAGATGACTGCAAAAAATTTTTGAACTTTACAGCTGTTTTTAGAAGAATTTAAAAATTATCCCAAGTATATTATGTATAGTATTTTTAAATTTGTAGTACTGTTTTTTTTCTTTTTATTTTTAGGTTTATTGGGATGACATTGATTAGTAAAAATTACATAGGTTCCAGGTATACAGCTCGACAATACATCATCTGTGTGTTATGTTATGTGTTCATTACCCAGAGTCAGTTCCCTACTATGTTTTTAAAGAAGGTATTTTCAAATTCGTCAAATATATATCAATGGTAAACTTTAAAATACAGGATTAAATATAATAATATAAACAAAAATACTTTATTAGAATTGCTTTGGAATCTCACAATGCTTATATTTCATGTAGTTATCTCAAACTCACTGTAATAGAATCTGTTAAAATCTCTTCTCTGGTTTCGAAGTCACTATTGAATCTTTGTCCTTATTCTTCTACTCTTACAAACTGCCGGGAAGTGTTTCCAAGTCTCTTCAGTTGGTCTACCTTGACCTTCCTTATTGCAGAAATCCTGTCCAAACTTCACATTAGAGCCGTGATTATTGACCGGTCCTCAGGCCTTTTGTTCAGCCTCCACCTTTCACCCAGTTGTAAGGGCTATTAATAAACTTACTTCTTTTTACCAATCATAGGGCATCCTCTTCAGCTTCCTTTATTTACCCCATGGTTTCATCAGCAACTTCTATTTTTCTGAGACTCTCTGCCACCCTCCTCTTGACAATGCCATGTTTGCTGTAATCAGTCAGAAAATGCCGTTTCCTAAGGGCCTCCTCTGTGCACTTGGTGGCAGTCACTGTTCTAGATGCTGAGAACATGATGGCAAATAAAATAAGCAGGTCGTGGTGCAACTGACGTTACGTGGTTGCACACGATTGCATTGTGGATGTGTCGAGTGCTTTGGAGAAGATTGTAGGGGGTCGTGGGTTCCCTTGTGGGAGTCTTGAGGGTGGAGCTGAGATGTGAAGGTTGAGTACCTAATAGCTGGTTGAGGTCTAGGTTGAGGCCCATTTTAAAGAGTGGTCCTTGCTCTTTTCATTCTTATTCCCTCATCACCTCCACTCTGTCATGAAGCAAGTTCTCCTACCTTTTAGCTGTGCCACGGCCTCACTCTCACAGGGCGCTTCTTCCTTTATTGGGCTTTTGCTTTTACACCTTTCTGATTGTGTGCTGTCAGCCTCTTCTGGAGTTCCTGAATTGAGGGTCCCCCAGTTGTTAGATCATGATCTCCCAGTAGCAGGCTCTCAAAATCTGGTTTGTCCACGGCCTCCTACCCTGTTACGCTCCTCTTTTTCTTCCCTCAGTTGCTCCAATTTGGTGGATTTCCATGGGCAAAGGAAGCACAAGCAGCAATGGAGAACTCAGTTTATTTGTTGATATTGAACCCCTCCCCCAAACACCTGGATTTACTTGTCAGCAAGCTTCCCTCCCCATCATGGTGACATTAAGGCTTAAGGGGGTTGAAAAATGTTTCTTCCTTAGAGAATGTTTAGGTATTTTGCTTTAAATCATTAAAAGATACACATATTAGCTCTGAAGTTTTACATATATTAAAATAATAATATAAATATTGGATAAAGACTAATTATAACATATGTATGTAAACACTTACTAGAACAAAACTAAAATAAATTGTAAAATTGACCAGTAGTACACTTATCTTTAACTTCTGCCATTTCATTGTTCTAAATAGAGGATCACACATCTTACTTTTAAATTTTTTATATTTAACTGTAGTAAAATGCACATAGTTTTATCATCGCAACCATTATTGACTGTACAGTTCAGTAGTGTTACGTCTATTCAGAGTACAGTAAACCTGTCTCTGGAACTCTTCACCGTGAAAACTCAAACTCTGTACCTGCTAAACAACTCTGTATTTGCCCCTCCCTCTTTCCGGCTAATCACCATTCTACTTTCTGTCTCTGTGTCTCTACTTCTGTCTCTACCTAACTATTTATTCTAGGCATCATGTAAATGGAATCTTACAGTGTTGCGTTTTGTAACTGCCTTGTTTTACTTGGCATAATGTCTTCAAGGTTCATCCATGTTGTAGCGTATGTCACAATTTCCTTCCTTTTAAGGCTGAATAATTTTCCATTGTATGTATATAGCACCTTTTGTTTATCCATTAATCTGTTGAAGGACATTGGGTTGTTTCCACCTTTTTTGGCTCTTGTGACTAATGCTGCTTTGAACATGGACGTACAAATATTTCTTCGAGACTTGCTTCCAAGTCTTTGGGGAACTTATCTTATTGAGTACCAACTTTAGCACAAAGGCATATACTCTCTAAATATTTAAACAATGTGGGAGGGAAGGAGGGAGGGGACAATCATTTCAAAAATTAGGCAGATGATAATCTGTCAGCCATGTAAGGTTGTCTCAGTCGGCTTCTATGTTTCTCAAAGAATTGCTCATGAACCCCCAACAATAGAACCTTTTGGAATGTTTGCTAAATTTTAGATTCTGAGGCTCTTCACCAAACTTCACAAGTTTGATTCTCTTGTGAGACTCAGGAATTTGCACCCCAGGTGATTCTTACACACTGAAATGTGAGATGCGCTGCCCCACTGTTAAGCAGATGTCTCAGGATTTTCCTCTGTTTACGCATGTGAAGGCCCTGCTCTCTGTTACTTTCCGCCTCTGCTCTCCTCAGGGGCACGTTCATCCCAGGCGAGCCCATGATTCACTTTCTTTTCCACTTGGTCTGTATACTGTAGTCCAGCTATAAGTTCCATAAATTTAGCAAAGGATGGCCAGGCCCGAGTGTGCATCCCTAAACTTTGATCCAGGCCCTTTCAGGTTCCTTCCTCTGAATGGTAATTGGCGATTCACTGTTGCTGTCTGCCTGCTTCTAGTCAGTGGGCAGTGAGGAGGTTAGGACTTCCTCCCTCGGGCCTTGTTAGGCTTACTTGAGTTCTTAAAGGGACCACAACTCTTTTCTTATATGTACACTTTAAATATGACAGAGTATATTGTGACCCTCAGGACTACTTTAGCACATTTATATTATATAACTGAATGACAAGTGTGACATGTATGAGTATATCTTCAATAAAACCAATTAGCTTGTTTTGAATTTTGAAATGAAGCTCTGTCTTCATCTAGTTATTACATCATGCCTCCTTATCATATTTACCATGTGTGGCTTTGCTTCTAATTGTGGTCTGTGGTCTCTAAGGGATTTATTTTTTTAACATCAATCTTTCTTCAAATGTTGGTGCCTTTTCAGAAATACTCTCTTCAAAGATTTGTGTGATACAAGAGTATCTTTAATATTTGACTTCCATTAAAAGTAATGTTATTTATTGCCCATAAATGCCTCTGTATTTCATATTACATGGCTGAAGATTTTTTGGACGGCCCTCATGTATACATATACACACACATACATATATACAGATACATCAGGGGTGCCAAAAAATGTATACACATTTAAAGAGATGTTATCTATGTATTACATAAATACTGATGGTAACCACTTTGAGCACCTTTTGTAATTGAAGAAGTCAAACGTGACTTGTATTCATCTTTTTTTACTGGTATATATTGAGTATTACAATTTTAATACAGTTTTTTTTCCTTTCTTCAAATGTGTATACACTTTTTTGGCACCCTCTGTATATATTAAATGAAAGGAGTTAGAGGTATAAAAGAAAAAGCCCTGATAAGGACACTTGTTTTTGTTATAGTTGATCACTTTTTTTCACAGTGTGCTCCATACAACTTTCTATTCCTTAATTGACTTGGTACTTACAGTTTTTGGTTTGGGGCTCATTTTTACATCCAGTTTTTGTGATTTCCATTGCTTGTTTGAAATCCTCTCTAGAATGTAAACATTGTAAGGGTAAAAATGATCTTGCTCTATTTCACAAGGTGCCCAACATGATCTATGGGACACAGTAGGAGCTGAACAAATGTTTGTTGAATGAATAAAACTTACCTCGAAGCTGATGGCACTGTATTTCATGTGTTACTTTTATTAGTTCTGCTAACATTTTTCTTTGCAGTTTTCTGTTATACTACAACTCTTTCACCAATCTATGAACTAAATTTCAAGAGACTGAGAAGCTTATATACCTAATGTCTCTGGTTGGACCAATTGATGCTATATGGTGAAACATACATTTGATCTCATTGGGTCACTTCTTTTTCTATGTTGAAAAAAACTGAGAATTCCTGACGCCAACCAGTAATTTCACAGGGTCACCCTTTTGCTTGGAAGGGAGACTGAACACTCTTGAGTGTGAGTGATTTGATGCCAGTGTATTTCCAACCTAGGTTTGTGTTACTGGTGATGGGTCAGTGCCATCATCTTCACCCACAAAAGGCAGCACATTTGAGTCTTTGTTTCAGGATATCAGGTATCCTGTACAGCGAGCCTTTTTTTTTCCTTTACAAATTTAGGCTTCATGCTGCGCACACTGAAAATCCTTTCTGTGTCAGTTCTGCTTGTTTTCAGCAGAGCCTATAGAACTTGTCAGTGGATAGATAGCTCAGAGCAACCCTTTGTAGCAATTTCTTTCAGCGGCATATTGGGATCCAGGGTCAGGAATGGTCAGCCTGATTTACTCTCACAGTATATAAATTCACTCTGATTTGGGAAAGATTAACAACAACAAAAACCTTTGAAGGCAGATTTGTACAGCATGATATAATATTGTACAAATGTACATGTACAGAATGAATTTGGCCCTTTGTGTTTTTCATCTTCCAGCCTAAAAGTAAGAATGCCTAGGCTTAACTGTTTAATATAGTGTTAAATGCTTAAATGATGTTTTTGGATTGGTTTGAGATCTAGGAAAATTATTACCCAATAGCTACAAAGTAACAAAACTCAGACCTGAAGACATCTGTGGAATTCCAGGACAAGTTAATTAAGAGCAGGCCGATAGGACTACAAGTGCGTCTGACCTCAGTTAGATTCGCTGGTATTCTTACTTCCCTGAGTAAAATGACTCTAGTTATTCAGTGTGACCCTAAGGTTTTCAAGTAGCAAGCAAGGTTGTTAGCTCTGGATTTTAATAGCAGTCATAAGGTTAAAATCTCACATGATGCCTAAGAGTTGCAAATAAATATGTATTAAAATTAAGATTCCCACCAATATCTTATAAAGCCGATTGCCTGGTCTACTGAACCCTTAATTTAAAATTTTCTTCATATTTTGACAACCATTTATAATTCTTAGTGAATGTGTGTGTAGCGTTACCCTTCCTATTGCCCTCTCCTCCAATATAGACAAATCAACAGATGTTTATGAAGAATATTTGCTTCATTATCAGACTGGTGCCAGCGTGGCAGTTGTATTCCATCCTTAGCGAATTTGGGGGTCAATAATTTTGATATACTAACTTCATAGGTTCTTGGTGCCATTTTAATTTGCTTTTCTTTGATTCCTAGTCAGCTTGAACTTTTTCCTTTGTTTGCTAACTGCATTTCTCCAGCTGTTCCTATTCTGGCTCTTTTTGTTTTGCTTTATTGTAATTTGTGTGTGTGTGTGTGTGTGTGTGTGTGTGTGTGTGGCTTATAACAATTGTGGCTCCTAAACAGGGCATGTCATCAGCAGCTAGCACTTTTGCTTTTGCTCCATTCCTCCTTTCTGTATTATAGTGGAAAATGGGGAGTAAGCAGACGGTATTAGGAAGCGTGGAAGGGAAACCTAAACTGAACTGTGGAAGCCTTAAATATAAAGTGTATTAAACTGAGTTGGATAAGTTAACCCACTTTTTGATAGGTAACAGGAAGCCCCATATTAGGTAATGATTTGGCCTCGTCAGTACACTTGGGTTTTAACACCAAGTCTGCCATTCTTAAATGAATGTAATAAAGCCTACTTCACACTACTGCCATGAGCACTAAATGAGAGTACAGGTGCGGGCCTCTCCTGGTACCTCCCCTGTGCTGAACATCATGGCAACAGCTACATGACAAAGGTGGGACAGCACTTCACATCAAGACAAAACCTCTATCTTGTCCCAACGTCATTCCCTTCTCTGCAATTAGAGTTTAACATTTCTTTTTCATTTAATCTTCATAACAGCCTTATTATTCCTCATTATTCCCATTTGTCAGATGAGGAGATTGAGGTTCTGAGAACTTATACAAGATCAGGGATTTGGTAAAGGCTTTGAGTTGAGATCTGTCTGATTCCAAAGCCATTCTCTTGCCGAAGTGCCAGGCTGCCTAGTATATAACGAGTGTGAGACTGAAGAATGATAAGGAGTTAATGGAGTGGCCATTCCACTGTTCTTTCCACTACTTCACTTGGTGAATGACTAATAAGCAAACACTCCCAGAGGGTATTTGCATTTTAAAAGAGGAGCTCATTAACCCTAATGAAGCTCTAATTGGTGGAATTGTGGGGGAGATAATTCTGAGCACTGGGGTTTTCTCCTGTCTTCATGGTGCCAGGACCTCCTTTTCTCCTCTGTAGATTATCCACTATTCTGGCATCAAGAATTACATAGTAGAATACAGTCACATAATGCTGGTCTGGCACAAATGCAGCTGAATGGACGAACAGTGAGTTGTGAAAAGAATTCATCTAAAGCAGCAGTCCCCAGCCTTTTTGGCACCAGGGACTGGCTTCATGGAAGACAATTTTTCCACGGACTGGGCATTGTGGGGTGCAGTGAGAGGGTGTTTTGGGGATGATTCAAGTGCCAGATGCAGCTTAATCGTCACTTACCACTCACTGATAGGGTTTTGATATGAGTCTGCAAGCAATTGATATATTATAGTCTCTGTGCAGTCAAACCTCCCTGCTATTGTTAATCTATTTGCAGCTGCTCCCCAGCGCTAGCATCACTGCCTCAGCTCCACCTCAGATCATGAGGCATTAGACTCTCATAAGAAGCAGGCAACCTAGATCCCTAGCATGCACAGTTCATAGTAGGGTTCATGCTCCTGTGAGAATCTAATGCCTCCACTGGGAGGTGGGGCTCAGGCAGTAATGAGAATTATGGGGAGCCTCTAAATACAGATGAAGCTTCACCAACTCACGCTTGCTGGCTCACCTCCTGCGGTGAGGCCCAGTTCCTATGAAAAGTTGTGAATGCAGAAAACTATTTTCTTTCTTTGATCAGAGAGGAATTATCTATATAATTCTCTACCTGAGAATGCAGTTAACAAAACACTAGTTTCAAGGGGTTCACCTGGAAAAGATATTTCTATGGTCAAACGTATGAGAGAACCCGGTACAGGTCCATGGCCTGGGGGTTGGGGACCCTGATCTGAAGGAGAGTAAGTGTGGGTTAGTATCGTTTAAAATGAATGTTCAAGAGCTAAGTAACAGATTTGGTGATGTTGAGGGTCTTCTAAAGAGTCAGGTAAAGATAATATATTTCATAATCAATTTTAACTTCGGAAAATGTTGGCTACATAGTCAAATATGTTGGAAAAAAACTTTTTTAAAGTTTCTTTACTAAAGAATTTCTCAGAGCCTTTAATATGTTAAAGTGAATTGGGTTTTCAGCTTTTGGCTTGGAGGGGGCCAAGGTGAAACTTGGCTTTGGTCATCCTAAATCTGGTTCTTTCGATTCAACTGCCTCCACCATGCCACCAAAGTTCCAAGCAGATCAAAGTCGTATACATGAAGTGACTCACTGGTGGGGAAGTTGATGCCACATCTGCCCTAGACCCCAAGATAGGCCCCCTGGATCTGTCCCCAAAAAAGGTTGATGATGGTATCTCCAAAGCAACCGGTGATTGAAAGGGTCTGAGGATTATAGTGAAACTGACCATTCAGAACAGACAGGCCCAGATTGAGGTAGTACTTTCTGCCTGGATCATCAAAGCCCTCAAAGAACCTCCAAGAGACAGAAAGAGGCAAAAAGCCATACCATTAAGCACAGTGGAAATACCACTTTTGATTTGATTGTCATCAGTAATCGACAGACGGGGCACCAATCTTTAGCTAGAGAAATCTCTGGAACCATTCAAGAGATCTTGGGGACTGCCCAGTTGGCGGACTGCAATGTTGATGGCTGCTACCCTCAGGTCACCATAGAGGACGTCGGCAGTGGTGCAGTGGAATGCCCAGCTAGTTAAGAACTACAATGGAAAATATGTCCATTAAAGATAATTTGACAACAAAAATAAAGTGCATTGGAAACCTACTGAAGGAGAGCACATTCTGCAGGTTCTTCCTCATGCTTTTGACCATAGAAATAGTTTTTCCAGGTGAATCCCCTGAAACTAGTGCTTCGTAGACTGCATACTCAGGTAGGGAGTTCTGGATAATTCCTCTTGAATCAGAAAAGGAAATCGTTTTCTGTATTCACAACTCTGTATTGCAGGCAGGCTCCAACCTTGTCCGGACCAGCCCATTCCCAGTCCTGTTGGGCTCTAGGGCGCTGCAGTCGTACAGCTCTCTTCCCCAGATCTGGCTGATTTAGGGGGGACAAACCAAAAACGATAGAGACCAAATCCTCATTTTTATTGCCTATAAAGCTAGCACTGAAGAAGGTGGTGTCTATCAAGGAGCACATAGGTTTCCTAACCTGAACCCCAGAATTAGACCGAGCTCCAGCTGGTCACAGGATATGCTGGCCCGGGGTAGGCCTCCCCGGGTGGTAGGGGGTCCCTGTGGCAGACAGTGTTCTGCGCGGTCCTCCATTTTCAAGAGAAGGGGAAGAGGCAGAGGCAGAGCCACGGCAGCCGCGTCCTCCCAAGTCACCACGTGGACTGGAGCGTGGAGGACGGCCTGGGTGGCTGTTGTTAGAACTTCCTCCATACTGAAGGAGCCATAATGAGTGAGGGTTCTCCCTTGTCCACCCACTACCAACACCTCCGCCGAAACGAGTCTGCTCCAGGTGACCCAGCTGGCCAGTCACTGGGGCTTTCTCTCCTTTCCGTCCTCCCTCACTGTTAGTGCTTGCTCCTTCACCGCCGTTTCTCCTCTCCCTCAACCCAGTTTACCCGTCAGTTGAGATCATGATGATATTCTAATGACTGTCCCTTTCTCCTCTCCTTGTATAATGCAAACACAGTTCAGCTTTTTATCCTATTGTAGAAAAGGCAGAGTACGTATATTCTCTAAAAGAGGGATCAGGAAACTACAGCCTGATACCTGATTTTGGAAATAAATTTTACTGGAACTCAGGTACACTCTCAGTGATCATCTGTGGCCGCTCTCAACTCCAGTGGCAGAGTCAAAAACTTGGAATCGAGACCACATGGCACATCAAGCCTAAAATATTTACTATCGAGCCAACCCCTAATCTAAAATATAGATGAACTTCAGTCTGAGCTCTGAAACAGCTTCATTAGTATGTATATGTAGGCTTTATCATTTACCCTAAAAAAAAAAACAACCCAAAAAAACAAATTTTAAACAAAATTTGCATGGTTGTAGTGTAAGAGGGATTTTTCCTGTTTTAAAATTTTTTCTAATCTTACAGACTTCTGGCAAAGTATTGGGAGCTTGTGTGTTTGCTTTGAAGGACTGGGAGGAAGGACAGAGGTTTGTCCTGCCCAGATGTATTTGGTATCGTCAGTGGAAAGAAAGGGATCAGATCATCGGTGGGGCCTATGGGAGAAAACACGCGAAGAGGAGAAGTGCCTAGAGGCCCAGGGGGTTGGACCAGCACAGGACCCTGGCTTCAGAGGGCAGGGGCCCTGCACCCCTCTCTTCATCCCCTCTTTCCTATCTCAGAGCCTTGATTCCTCCCACCTCAGCCCCATGCCTCGGAATCTTCCTGTAGCGATGTCAGGAGACCAGGCTCTGCTCCCATGGAGACGGCCACCTGTGGGAGACCTTGCACGTGCCATGAGTGCTCTGCCCCTTAGGGTTCACTCACCTGTAAACTGGGGGCTAGGGATGGGTGGGAAGGATCTGGTGTACAAAAAGCCTTTATGAAACATAAAGTACTATGAAAATGTTGGTTGTTTTTGTTCTTTTTAAACAGCTGACTTGCAAATGAAATTTTTTACTCTATCGAGAATATAAATTAGAGTTAACTAATGTTTGCAAACTAAAAGTACCTTATTTCACATGCATCTTTATTTATTGTTGAAGTATCTATCATTCATGTGGGTTATAAAAAATGGATAAAATAACAATTTTTATGATAGAATAATTCTTCAGTAGAAGAAAACTACAAAAATGCTATTTCGTTGTGACCTGTGTTTTTTTCTATATACTGTTTATGTGGTTTTCATTTTGTGCCTTTGTTTATAGAGGATAGTCTTGCAGATGGCATTTTTCCTTGTAATCAGTTATTGTCCTATCTGAGTCATCGCCAGACATGGCATTTCAGTAAATAGTGATTCTGCAATTGCTTCCAGGCAGATACGTTGTGTGATGTCAGGAACACTGGCTAATAACCTTTCTGGTTATTCAAGCAGTAGGGAGAAAGGGAGAAAGTTTTATATGGATACTTGAAATCAGAAAATGGCATGGGAATCCCACTGAATGTTTTTAGCCAAATGATTTTAGCCATATACAGTGTTTGTGTGGCTATGGGATGGAGTAATAATCACTTTAAAAGGTAAAAAATCTTTCATATGGGGTGATACATATTTTCTTATAAATGTGTGAGAGTTCTTAAACACACCTTGACCTCATTATACAGAGACTTGAATTATCTTCTTTTCGTGCTACCATGGTCTCCACCTATAACCAAGCGAACTAAACTCCTTGTACATTGATTTTGCCACCTCTCAAATGGGGGTTGATTATCTTACCCCTAAATTTCAATGAGAAGTGGGATTTCTGATACTCGGGCTCTTGTTGATATGCAAATTAATGGTTAGTTTATCACTTAAAAAAATCAATCAAAATAGTGTTGTGATATCCAGGGTCACAAAAGTAGGTGGATATTATTTTTCGCTTAATAATTATTAACTTTATTACCCTAGAGATATAACACCAAAGTTCCTAATGCTTTTGTTTCAATATGACTTTTAAAAATCATTAACTTTTTAAAATCTAATAAGTCATGCTACAATTAAAGATCACTAGTAACAATACATTATAGTGATATTTAATTTGCCTTTTAAGTTTCACGAATAGGTTTTAGCAGAAAGAGACTAACTGGATGCTCAATACAGTTTTATTTTGTCCCATTTATATTACTTTATTACAGTTTTATAGATTGGAAGCTATAAAGAGAAATTTACTAATTTATCTGCTAGTATTTATTGGACACCTATTATGTGCTGGTTCTGCCCAGCAATTATGTTACACATAGCTGAGAACAAAGCTTATAGGCTGAAATAAACATTTTGGGGAGTTACTTCAAGTAAAATAACTATCTTGAGTAAATAAACTACCAATTTAAATCTTGCTTCATGACTTTGAATTTAACAGCATTTTCCTTTATAATTTTGATGAGACCATTTGTAAATTCAGCTTTTGTGATTCACATGGAAAAATTAAGCTCAGCCAAGACTTCAATACTATCTCCAATCAGGACTTACACATTTTGTAATCTTACCTGTAGTAGGAACTCCTGAGCTGGCTTGAATTTAAGGGGAGTGCAGTTTACAGTTTACTAAGTTGGCCTCTCATTGTGCTTTACAGAAGTAGGCTCATTGTTTCTTTACTTACCATGTGTTAGTCACAAATCATTAGTGATAATACATTAAAATTAGTTCATTAATAAATCAAATTATGCTTATACTCACCTAACTATGTTTGTGTCTATCCTATGTTGCTGGAAACAGCCTAATCACCAACTTCATTTAGTAACATAACCCACCCAGGCACCAGGCTTAGGAATCAGTATTCACTGAAGACTAATTTGTGAATTTATTGTTCTTTCCTGCCGTAAAGTTTGTTCGACATTTCATTAATTATTACATACCAACATGTATATCTACTCTGAAGCAAATCCAGAGGCACAGAAACTTATAGAGTGAACCTGATTAAAAAAATCTAATTTGAGAACATTTATATTTTAAATATTTTAAACATTTAATTTGAAAATAATTGGCCTTATCTTTAAATAGTAAGCCTTCCTAGTTTATTTGAAATATGACTTGATTTACAAAATGTGAATTCACTTGATTTTTCCAGAGCAAGCCTATATAAAGCAGGATTCATTTCTGGTTTAAGTTGTGTGTGTAAATATATATATATTTATGGCTGATTTATGAGGCCTCTATAAAATTACTGTTGTTAAAAATTAACTTATTTACTTTGTGACAAAGGAAATAGTAGTTGACTCCATAATGGGAAACATAACAACAAAAGATATCTCAAATAAATAGAAGACAGCTTGGTCTCAATGGTATGGTAAAGTTTATTGTTTTTTTTTTTATTTTTTTCTTTTGCTTCTTAGGAGATACAGCAAATGAGCAAAGAATGGCAGCAAGAGGTAAAACTTCAGAAGGGGAAGGCAGTCAATCTTTGGAGGTAAGTGAAATTCGATGAGTCCTTTTGGGGTGAAACTGAACAAGTCACTGAGATGATATAGTTCTCTGAGGATAAGTGGTAACCTCTACTTTTGATATGCAGACAGGTGTCTAGACACCAAGAAACTGGTGACCAGCCCAAAGTCAGGGGACACACACTGTGACTTCCCAAGTGCTAAGCTTTTTCCTGTGCTAGAAGTAGACATTTCCTGTTGTAAAAAAGAAGAGTAGAACACTCAAGTTAAAAGCATTTGAACTATTTTTGAGTGATTATGTTCTAATACCTTTGAATAGGTAATACCAGGGGTGCCAAAAAATATGTACACATTTTAAGAGATGTTATCTATGAATTACTTTTTTGAAGTTGAATTGAATTATGGTAGCAGTGTGTAGTATGATGTTCACTCAAAAGATGGCGTTAATCACATGAATGCTAGTGTCACCATGTGACAGGCAGGACAGTCAAAGAAAAGGACAGAAGCATGGTTGTTGTTCCAGGAGCGCAAGACCATTTGGAAGTGGTATTTGAAATTTGAGAACGTTGTTTGAGTTTCCCCTATATTCTCCTGACTTAACACCCCTTGACTTCTACCCATGGGGGACCTTAAAGGATGTGGGGTACCATAGAAAACCGGCTACACTGGCAGTTCTTTGGGAAGAAACTGAAAGGGCATGTGCAGTGATACAAGTGGACACTTTGGTCAGTGTTGCTCAAACAGCAGTTCACCGTAATCAGAAGTGTCTTCACACTGATGGTAACCACTTGGAGCACCTCTTGTAACTGCAGAAGTCAAATGTGACTTGTATTCATCTTTTGTTAGTGGTATCTATTGAGCATTACAATTTTAATACAGTTTTTTTGCTTTCTTAAAATGTGTATACATTTTTTTGGCACCCACTGTATATGAACCTATAAAGAAAAGTTTAAAAACAGTCTATTCAGAACTATATTAAATCACTATTTACATCATCAACATGCAGACCTTGACACTGTTTAGTAGAAAGATTAGGGTATTTGTTCTTTTCCACATGGGAAAACTACTTGCTCCTTGAGGGTACTTGAAAATGTCACTAAAGTACTTTCATATACTATGTGGAAACATACTAACATTATTTAATTCATGAAATAATCATTTTTAAGATTTAGGAGGAATGTTAATCATTAAGGTGGAAGGGATATCCACATATTTTGAAACTTCCTACATGGTGACACATCTCTACTTATAGTCTACTTGTAGCACTTGAGGGTGTAACTGTTTACAACTGGATTAGGGTCAGAGACCTGGCCTTTTGGTTCATCACCATATCTCCTAGCACAGAGTAGACAGTCAAAAAGATTTGATAAATGAATGAATGAATGAATACAATCATGAACTGTAAGTGGGAAGTATTTTAAGAAGAGAGAGTTTTACTTTTTTATATTCTGATTTTCCACAATGAGCAAATACTTTATAATCAAGAAAAACACTTAAAGTAGTGATGTAGGAAGTAAATTGATGTAGAGGAAGAAAAGAGTTATCTTTCCCATAAAACTGGGTGTTTGTTTTTTATGTATGTGTTTTTATGTTTTTATTTTTTATTTTTTAATGACATTTGGCATACAATATTATATTGGTTTCAGGTGCACAGCACAGTGATGAGTCATTTTTGTAACTTACTAAATTTTCATTCTGATGCATCTGGTTCCCCTCTGACACCATACGTAGTTATTACAATGTTGTTGACTATATGCCCTATGCTGCACTTTATACCCCGGTGACTCTTCTGTGACTATGAATTTGTACTTTTTGATTTATTCCTCCTTTTCCCCCCACCCCTCCAGCTCTCCTCCCATCTCCCCTACAAATCTAGTACCCATCTGACACTACACACAGTTACTGCAACCTTACTGACTGTATTCCCATGTTATATTCTACATCCCTGTGGTTATTGCCTTGTAGCAACCAACTGAATTTCTCAATCCCTTTCCCTTGTTTTACCCACTCTCCCATCCCTCCTCCCATTTTAAAGAAGTCCCTCTGACATTCTTTGTAGTACTGGTTTGGTATTGATGAACTCCCTTAGCTTTTTCTTGTCTGAGAAGCTCTTTATCTGTCCTTCAATTTTGAATGCTAGCCTTGTTGGATACATTATTCTTGGTTGTAGATCGTTGGTTTTCATTGCGTTGAATATCTTCTGCTATTCCCTTCTAGCCTGCGAAGTTTCTGGTGAGAAATCAGCTGAGAATCAAACGGGTGTCCCCTTTATAAGTTACTATTTGCATTTCTCTTTTTGCTTTTAGAATTTTCTCTCTTTCTTTAACTATTGCCATTTCAATTATGATGTGTCTCGATGTGTTCCTATTTGGGTTTATCTTGTTTAGGACTCTCTGTGTTTCCTGGGCTTGTACGTCTATTTCCTTTATCAGGTTAGGAAAATTTGTAGTCATTATTTCTTCAAATAAGTTGTTGATCCCTTGGGTTTTTTTCTTCCCCTTCTGGTAATCCTAAGATGTGAATGTTGTTACACATAATGTTGTCCCAGAAGAATCTCAAACTAGTCTCGGTTTTTTTGGACTCTTTTTTCTATTTGTTGTTCTGATTGTTTCTTGCTGACTTTCCTTGCAAATCACTGCTTTGCATTTCTGCTTCATCTAGTCTGGTGATTCCTTTTATTCTGTTATTCAGTTATTATAATTTTTATCTCTGCCTGGTCATTTTTAATTGTTCGTATGTCTTCCTTTATGCATGCTGTCTCTGTTGAAATTATCAAGTTCTCTGAGCATTCTTATAATCGTTGTTTTGAGCTCTGTCTCTGATGAGTTGTTTGTCCCCATCTCACTTAACTTTGATTTTCTGTTGTTCAAATTCATTTTGAGCTCCCTTCTTCTGATTTCTCATTCTGGCAGCCTCTCTGTAAATATTTCTGCTCCTTAACCCAACACTCAGCTGCTGCACTTCCTTCTGGACTCACTGTTAATGCTTGGAGGTGGGGCAGAGGGGGCAGGGAGGGCGACCAGGGCTCGTTCCTACCTTTGTTACCTGCCTGGAGATTCGGGTCACTTGGACAGTGCCGGCTTATACTCCTTTTTGTTCTGGGTTGGCCCTGAGGGTTCTGCCCTGGGCCTTGGGATCAACTGTCCTGTTCGCGAATCCCTCAGACCCCACTGGTTGTGGTTAGAGAGGTGCGCCCTAATCTGTTCCTCTTCTCCTGCCTGTGCCGGAGAGAGGTGAGCTGAGGCGCCTTACTGCCCGACCTCCTTGCTGCCCCTCCTCTCCAAACTAGAGTGAGCTCGGGCAGGTGCATCTCATGGCAGTAGCACTGATGCCTACACCCTCCCGGGTCGAAGCGAGATCCAGTTGCGGTGTCCCACAGCCCCAGCCGCCAGGCCTCTTTTGCTGTCCTGCAGACTGAGTGAGGTCCCAAATGCTCACCCGCTGCCGCCTTCCTCTTCTGTCCTGGAGCCGCAGTGCTGGGACCCGAGCACACTCGAGTCTTCAATCCCCACTTCCTTCCTCCTCAATTTGCCCCCCTTTGCCCGCCTGTAGGTGCCTCCATGTGATGCGTGGGTCTCTCAGATATGTTTATGCATGGCATAGGGGATCCTTCATTGACTTCTAGTTGTTCCAATTGTCATAACCTCAAGGAGAGTTTTAAAGGATCACCTCTCATGCTGCCATTTTCTTTTCTCCTCCCAACAAATATTGATTAAGCACTGACTGTATTTAAGGTGCTGTGTAAGGAGCTGGGTATATAGTACTGAAAAAAACAGATACAAGGACAATGAAATATGTCCAGTCCATATGTTGAAGCAACTGACCTCTTTATTTAAACATTTATCGAGTGCAGACTGCTGTAGCATCTTTAATAGGAAATAAAGGTTGATGTATTTGAAGTTTGAGGAGGAACCACCAGGATGGTTTAGAAATCATCCATGATTACTTGCATTCATTGCTTAGTAATCACTGGAAATGGCCGTGGTACTCTATTATTTTTCTAAGTTGATTCATTGATAGATCTTTAAGATTAATTGGTGAGGAAAGAAGCTTTTGAGATTTATGATCCTCCAATATTTCAAGCTAGTTTGTTATTGTGCTGCTTTCTAATCTCTCTGTTATGCAATCAATTCTTAACCATAAAGAGTGGATTTATATACTCCTGCTATAACAGGTATTTGAAAAGTGCCTTCTGTTTGAATAGCTGCTGGGCATTCAGAGGGCACTGTTTGATATCAGAGAGCTTACTTACGTAGCAAAAGAGAAATATGGAGACTGCAAATGAGACCACAGGGTTAAATCACAGTACAAGGGGATAGTAATAAAATACTTTTAGAGACTATATATGATTCGCTACAGAAAAGCTAAATAATTATTTACCTTAACCTTAAATATCTAAAATGGAATTCATTATTCTTCTCCTTTAAAGATCCAAAACAAACACATTGCTGCTATTCCCCACCTTCCCCCACCCCATAATCTACCTTGATTCATCAAGATTAATCTTCCTGTGTCATGGAAATGTCCTTCTGTAGATGAGTGGATGAAGAAGATGTGGTACTTATACACAACGGAGTATTTACTTGACCATAAAAAAGATGAAATGCTGCCATTTGTGACAACATGGATAGACCTTGAGATTATGACAATAAGGAAAATAAGCCTGGCAGAAAAAGTTAGGCACCGTATGATTTCACTCATATATGAGATATAAAATTGAAAGCAACAAGTGAACAAGACAGACAAACAAAGACTCATGGACACAGACAAGAGTTTAGTGGTTACCAGAGGGTACGGGGGGAGGGGATGGTGGAGGAGTGGGCAGAGTCAAATATCCGGTGATGGAAGGAGTACTGACTCTGGGTGGTGAGCACACAGTGCAACATATAGATGATGTCTTATAGAAATGTACACTTGAAACCTATGTATTTTACTAACCAATGTCACCCCAAAAATTTAATAATTTAAAAAAATTTTGTGTAGAGGCTGATGACTCCCAAAGGATACCTGTCACCTGAGTTCTAGATTATATCCAGGTGCCTACATACCATATCACTTACAAGTTTCTAGGTGGTTTAGTCTTTACTTAACAAAGAATTACTGATTCAGTAATTTTCTCGGCTTAACTTTCCACTCTCTCTGTTGAGTATCACCATCATAGAGTTGTTTAGAATCCAAACTGCTGAGGTGCCCTGGCTCCTTTATTTCCCTCACACTTCACATCCAGCCCATCAGTAAGTCCTGTCACCCTCTAGGCCCAGAATTTGACTTTTCTCAACAGCAACACTGTTAAAACTTATATCTAAGCCACCACGTTCACCGGAACTCTCCGCTTCCTTCAGGTTCTCCGTAAGTCCACTCTCCACATGGCCAACAAATATATAAATCAGATCCCATGACTCTTTGGATTAAAATCTGCTGCCTACCCTCTGTAATTGGAATAAATGGTAGGCTTCTGACTGGAGGAGGGTAGGAGCCAGAAGGAGTTACAGGGGGCTACAGGGAGCTCCCTGTGTTCTCTGGGTTTCCCCCACAACCTTCAGACCCCGGCCCCGCCATCCCCACAGCGGCCTTTCTGTGCCTTGATCATGTTAAGCTCTGCCCCATCACAGTCTTTGCATCTGCGCTCTCTTCTTGACCACAGCTCTACTTGGTTGCTTC
The DNA here is from genome assembly GCA_004026885.1 of Lyroderma lyra. Classification (NCBI taxonomy): domain Eukaryota; kingdom Metazoa; phylum Chordata; class Mammalia; order Chiroptera; family Megadermatidae; genus Lyroderma; species Lyroderma lyra. The sequence continues at coordinate 106,441 of PVJL010005297.1, forward strand.
TGTATTATTCAGGTTTTAGTTCGTTTAGTATCTCAGCTAAAGTGTCCCTCCCCCGGTCACTGTCCCAACCTTGTTTTATTTTCTCTGTCATGGGTGTCACTATCTCAGATACTCATTTGTTTACTGCCTGCCTCCCCTGACTAGAATGAAAACAGACTTTGTGTGCCTAGAATAGTGTCTGGAATATAGAAGGTGCACAATACATACACGGTAAGTGGTAATCTAGATTTCATTTAACATCATCTGTCTGCCAAGTTAAAGGCCTAAAAATTACCATTTTGACTCATTCTTCTCACCCAAATCTGTCGAGTCCTATAGATTCTACCTCTCAAATATCTTCCTTATCTGGTACCTTATCCCCCAACCAGGTCCTCATCTCATCACCATACTGTTTTTAGACAAGCAGTTTCTTTCCCAAATCTTTTTTCTGAAACCAAGAGCAAGTTTTGTTACTTCAGGCCAAAATGGCTTGAAATCTGTAGAGTAAAGTTTAAACCCCAAACCCTGTTCAAATGTCACCTCTGTTGTGAACTGTTCTCCCTTCTTCCTCACCAGCGACAACAGCAAGGTCGTCTTAGCACTTGTATTGTCTGGAAGGTGGAGAGTACACCTTAATTAGCGTTATGGCCTCGGCCACTAACATACCGCCACACATGTAGTGTGACAGAGATGCCCTGTCAGTGATTTCTGGAAGGATAAATGAATAGATAAGTGGTCCTCTGCAAATGCCGACTTAAGAGTAAATCTCTTCATTAAATTCTCTTTTCCAACTTATAAACAGTTATTTTTTAGGAGTTACCCATTTAAAAATCTGTTAATTTACATTATTTTTGGCACTCTTACAACATCAGCAAGGAAAAGTATAATGATTTCAGTACATTTTTTAAAAAGATACACATCTGATTGCAAAGTTGTAATTATTGTACCCAGCAGGAAAGATTCTATTATTTTAATTTTTAATGGCTATGTAAGAAATGTTGAGATATTATTTATAATGAGAATATATTTGAAAAATTAGTATGGGTTCCATGAGGATTAAAAGTAACACTATCAGTTGCCAAAATATAACTCACTTTTCTAAGGACCCTTTGGAGGTGCCTTTTTGTATAACAAATTAGGTTTTTTTGGTGAATTCAGATAAACATGTAAATTTTCTACCACTTTCAAGGAAGTGTTGGACATGCTGTGGAGAGGATATAGAGATATGTAAGGGTCTGTGACTCCTACTCAGAGAAACAGAAATCCTCAGTCTATTCATGAATTCTACAAGTCAGTCTAATAAAAAGTAGAATAAACAAGTTCCTTAAATTCCATAAATATAAAAATAATTGAGATTTCAATGGAAGAAGAAATATTACTAGGAAGAATCAAAGAAGACATCATGTATTAGGTGAGTTTTGAACCAAGAAAAATTGTTTTCTTACTGTTTATACAATTCATTTCTATATTATTAAGATAAATTTTTGTGAAATGAAATTCTTCAGTAAGAACTCCTTAGAAATGGAGAAGCAAATTGTGATATGAAACTACTTTCCACACATGATTCTCAATGACACATTAAAAAGGGTTAAAAAAATAAATGTTAACGTGGTCTGTGCTACACTGTAGTTTTAATGGCAGTCAAATAGTTTTTTAAGTAGTCTGTGATATTTTTCCTTATACCTTATAGCTCAAGTATACTTCAAAACTGTGGTCCCTTTCCAAGTACAGCTTTGTCACCGACATCATGGAAATTCTAACATCGCGGTGGAATATAATTTGAAAAAATAGCTAGTTTGGGCATCAAGTAAGTTAATTTTTATAGAGTTGGATTATGAGATATTTGAATACACTGACACAAAAGCCTATGAAAAACAGCATGTTTGTTTGCATTAAGTAATTAGTGGGACTTTTTACTTTGTGAAACAAAATGTCAGATTCATTCCAGAAAATTACAATTTCTCAGTATGTTTGTCTCTTCACCCCTTCTCGGTAGAATTTCTCTCAATGATGATTTAAATTAGTCACTACTGTTTTTACCCTAGTGTTCCCTGTATATGACCCTGAAGTATCACCCCCTAAATTAGGATAACTTAAGGAAACATTGAACTAATTTAGTCATCCAATGTATTTTTTCTCAAATTGTGCTTTAGTCTATGTTTTAAGAGCCACTGATAACTTTTAAAAGAATTCACTATTTTCGACGTGAAGACCCTGTCACCCTATGTTTGGGCTTACTAAAATTAAAGTCATTCGACTCTAGCACTTGGGAAAAAGAGTTATAATTTCAACCGTCTTCCAATTGGAAGACTAGCCACCTCATTCTGTTGTTTTTATTCTTGTTGCCTTTCTGGGTAAATTTCAGTAGTGAGTTGTAACAACACTGCAGCTACTTAGTGCCTTCTGCTAGCCTAGGAGCCTGTTACAGCTCCAGGGGGCCCACAGATTCAAGGAGGGTGCGGTTATGAGTTTTGGCCTTTATCACTTCTCTCTTAAGGGGGTACATTACAAGTCAGCAGTCATTCTTTTCTAATGTTAACTGTGGAAAGTGTTTTATATTGTGTACACCAGAACTATATTAACTACTAAGTCACTGGTGGACCTATTCACATTTGGTTTTATAGGTCTATTTTGAGAGCTATGAATTTGGAAATTTCAGGTTTTCAACATGATTTCAAATTTTGGTGACTACTAATTTTATCCCAATTTTAACAGACATTTTTAGATTAAGTGTTTGTTGAACTTAAGTTTCTTTTATTTTCATTGCAAAAATTATTTTTAAATTTGCATTAAATTTTAGTCTCTAAGACGGAGAATATGTTTATTTATTTAGTTCACTGGTCTAAGAGAGCAAAATAAAAAAACAAGCCAATAAAAAACCTCCCCACAAAACCGCAGTTCCATTTGTATATTTGTCTTGAATGACAATTAATTCATATATGCATATGGAGCCACATATAAAATAATAACTAACAGATGGTATAGCTGTAAAGTAGGCTTTATAAAGATTATTATCAGCTGGTGGCATTAGATGCACTTGAGGTTATATTGACAGAAGACACAAAAATTATTTATAATAATAAACTGTGATACTCATATCCCCCCAACTTCGGTTAACCAAAGAAGCTTATTGCATATTTAATATTAATTTCTTAATGAAGATCTAAAACAATCTTAAAACCAGTTTGTACTAGGAAATTTAATAGACAGCAACTGCAAAAACAGTAATTAAGGTAGTAGCAACAACAACAAAATGTTTGCTAAAATTAAGTGCTTAATATTAGAATCTCTGGAAAGTTAAAGTAAGGATTTGGGGGAGTATGTTTATTCAGATCATTTCAAGCACACTTCTCAATCTAGTACACAGTATTTGTAATTTTTGATTTGTGTATTTGTAAATAGTTGAGTTACATGGGAATTCATTGTTCAATAATTTAGGGAACTAAAGTTGATTTTTTAAAAAAGGTATGAAATGCACGTATTAATGAAACATTCATTTTTCTTCTTTTCATGCTTCCCTTAAGTCTTTTAATTCAGCTATGGAGCCTTCAGACTCTGTAGGGACTAATTTCCTTGTTGCTTTTATTTCATATGGTCATTAAAATAAATGAAAACATCTTTGAGCTTTGTGAATACCGTATGATGTAGAATTTCATTTCCACTCCTTAAAAAGAGGAGTCCGTTTATTCCATTAAAACCTGAGTTCTGTGTAGGAAAGAATCGGGGTGGCTGGTGTAGGAAAAAGGAGACAGGAGGGAGCGATTTTTAAGAATAGCTTCAAGAATAGCAAACGTTCATCTACTGGATGCCAGGATTTCGGTTTTAAGAATTTTTTAGCATAACATGATATATAAATTTATAAATTTAAAGTTTGGGGGTTACAAAGATGATAATGAAACTGTTTATTCTTACAACATATTCCTAGTTCAAATACAGTTATAGTAGGTATTGATACTGAAGGCAGTTTAAATTGGTACAACTATTTTTGGAAAGCATTTTGGCAATAAGTGTCAAGAACCATAAAGATATTAATATATTTTGACAGTAATACCACTTTTAGGATTCTATTCTAAGAAAATAATCTTTTAAATCCACAAGAAGTTGTATGTATAAAAAAAGATGGCAATCCACTCAATGGAATATATTTTACTTTTTAAAAATGAAATTTATGATTAGTTTTCAATAAAATATAAAGACTGTTGGTGTCATAATTTCAGTTAAAAGTATGAGGTACAAAATTGTATATATTGTTTGGTTGCTGCTGTGTAAAAACTGTGCAGATAATGATGATATATTACAATACATGAAAACATCAGGTGTAGTTAGTTGCCTTTGGGATGACAGATAAGTGGGTTCAATCATTCTTTCCACTGTTCTGATTTTCTGATTTGTCTATAACAAGTGTATCTTACATTTTTTTTTTAATTCATTTTTATTGTTAGACTTATTGGGGTGACATCTGTTAGCAAGGATTACATAGGTTTCAGGCATACAATTCCACAGTGCATTGTCAACTTGATGCATAATAAGGTCACCACCTAATGTGACCCCTCTTTCCATCCCCTTATATTTAGCTTCCCCCCCTCCTCTCCCACCCCCTCCCCTTTCTCCCC
>PVJL010005298.1:0-29489 GCA_004026885.1 Lyroderma lyra
GGGAGGGGGTGGGAGAGGAGGGGGGAAGCTAAATATAAGGGGATGGAAAGAGGGGTCACATTAGGTGGTGAACTTATTATGCATCAAGTTGACAATGCACTGTGGAATTGTATGCCTGAAACCTATGTAATCCTTGCTAACAGATGTCACCCCAATAAGTCTAACAATAAAAATGAATTAAAAAAAAAAAAAAGAAAATAATCATAAAATTTAACAAATATATATATACATACACACACACACACACACACACAGTATTATTAATAATGAAAAGTTTGATTGAGCCTAAGTATCTGCAAACAGCAAGTTCCACATAGGGAACAATCAAGTTTAAATCTAAAAACAAATTGCTTATGACTACTTGGAATTCATATTCCAAGATTTCACTTCAAAACATACTATTTCCTTTTTACCAGTTTGGTGAGATACACGATCTTTCCCTTGCTACAATGCAGAATAAGTTCATCCTTGCATTTCACTGTCATGCATATCATTGATGTCATCACAGATTATTAAATATGTGCTTATTTTCTAGTAATGTAAACAAGTCAAATATAGCAGTAGGCTTAACTTTTCTTAATGTCCACTTATATTTCAAGCTATTTTCTCTATCTCATCTATCCTTTTTTTCCCTTCCAACCCCTGAATAGAAACCTCTTAAATATTCCCCTTGTTTCAATGTAAAATATTCATTTTTGTCTGAAACACAGTCATCACCACCCTATTTTCCAAATTGTACCCCAAGCATTCATAAGAAACTCTTCAAAGATGGACTTTCTCTTAATGATAAGACAATATATCAATACTGCATATGTTTCTACTTTTCTATACCATCCATCCTACTAGCCATGCATTCTGTGATATCTTTTTTCCTCTCAGTTTTATGATACACGGTAACTTGTTTTCAAGAAATAAAATTGTGTGGGGACATGCTTTTGGACACCACCAAGATAAAGTAGGTTTATCTTCCAAAACTACATTAATGTAAATAAAGTCTCTAAATATTAAATTCAGAGAGGTATCTAGATAATCTACACCATACAAAACAAAATGCTTTCAGGAATCGATGCTTTTGTACTATGAAAAAATGTGGATCCTATGAAGAGATTACATTCAACTTTTTGATGAAATTAATCAGCATCATTTAGAACTATATTATTTAACTGCTATTTGCTTATTGCCTATATATGCCAAGTAGAGTGTAAACTCCATGAAGGAAGACATTTCTACCTTTTTTTATTCATATATTTTCTTTCCTAGAACAGTGATAAGTGCATGAATGTATAATAAATGTTCATTATAGCAGCAGTATATATTTAATTCTAATGTTTTATTTTTGTTGCTGATACTATATTTGTTTCAACCTGATCATATGAATTTCTTTGTTGACTAAGTTTCCCACAAATAATTATAAAGAGCATAATGGATTAAATGAATGATGTGGTAAGTACAACACCAAAGAGGTTTTCACTTGTATATGAGGCAAATCCTCCATCATTTAAAATCTTGGAATTTAAATGGTTGAAAGTACATTTTTAGAACAGAAACAATATACCCTTTGAATTTTTGCTCAGCCATATCAACCATATGACTTAAGCAAATTTCTGAACTTTGCCCTGTCTGTTCCCTTTTGCATAAATTGTGAGCTTTTGTAACACAATCGTTGAAGATTAAATCAAATGACATTTTACATGCTTATCAATGACCTGGGTTTTTGGAAAAGTTCTATAAATGGTAGTTCTTTCAAGTATGATCCATATAAAGACATTAAGTATTTTATAATTAGGCTGAAAAATAAATGGCCTTTGTCATTGATTCCTCTTCTGCATGTAAAGAGAAGAGTGAGAAAGGGTGTGGTTCATGATAAGATAATTGTTCTTTAAGGTTGACTTTATGCTCTTTGATATTGATAGCATTGTTTTATTTATTTATTTATGATTACTTCCTTATTTTTAGGAACATAAGATGCTCCAGGTTTTTTGTATTCTCTCCTCCCAGTGCAGCTATCGTACATTCTCCATAGAGACCTGATCCATTTTAGCAGAAAGTGGTATCTATTTTATTGGTTTTTGTCATTGCACTATTTCCAGAAAATAAGTTCATGGTAAGGTGCTGTCTTGCAAATATGTATGCATGTATATTTGTTTTGCATTTGTCTGTATGTGTGTGTCTATGTACATGTGAGATAAAAACACATTCATATCACAACCTCTAACTGATCCAACATCACAGGATGGATTCCAGCACTCACGCTGTGTAACGTCTTTCTCTTTCAGTCAAAGAGAAATCAGTCTCATCATGTGCAACATATTTAAATATATGGTTGATCCTAGCATACATATAAATTAGTTCTAGAAATGCTAACATGTCTCTGTGAAAAAAATTTGACTACTAGAGTATAGTATTTGTGTAAGTTCTTTTTAGTCTTTAGCCTCAAAATAGCAAAGTTAACAGTGTCTTCCAAAGTTAGTTTAGCTTTCTTCTACACACCCTTTACTGTGGTTATGCAATTCATCTTTATACAGTTAGATTTGTCAGTTTGCATTCCATCTCATTTCTCTTCACATCCTGCTTGACAGATTTTTAGAATTTTGCATCAAGTTTAATCAGGACCTTTCTTATGGAAGAACAGGGCCTTATCTTCTATCTGTTCCCAAGGGTGAAGGTCCCACCCACCAAGTGAGATCCCAGGTTGGCTGCCCTACCTGGTGCCACAGCTGAGGGCATCACACAGTGATAGGGAAGACAGACTCTCACCTCAGAACTGGCTTTGCATAAGCAGGAGCAGAGCAATATGGTCATCCACGGCTAGCTGTGGAGAGAGCCAGACCATGAGCAGGAGGCAGCAGTGCATGTGGGGTCAGTAGAGGTGTCCCACCTGCCCTAATTGCTGCTGGTGCTTTGAACCCTTGGTCACCTGGGGGCACATGCACTGGTTGTTATTTACATACAGTATGAAATTTACTCTGTGGTGTACAATTCTGTGAGTTTTGACAATTTCGTAGTCATATATTCAACATCACAATTTCTCACAGAACAGATCAATCACTGCCAAAATCTCCTTAGGGTTCCCCTTCATATTCAGCTCCATCCTTATAGTTTCTCCTCTCCCAGAGTCTCGTGAAAATAGAATGCTACAATAAGTAGCTTTCCAAATGTGGATTCTTTTACTTAAATCATTTAAGATTTATTAATTTTTTTAAAATCAGTACTTCACTCTTTTTATCAGTGAGTAGTATGAATTCTTATCTATAAACTGTAGGTGATCTGGTTTGTTTCCAGTTATTTGTGATTATGAATAAAGCTACTGCAAACATCTGCATACTGATATGTTTGTGAATAAAGTTTTCACATCTCTAGAAGGGGGAATCCTTTGGCATAAGGTAAATGCAGTTTCACCATATAAGAAACTGATAAACTGATTTTCGAAGTGACTTATTTTGCACTCCCACTAGCAAAGTGTGAGAGATAAGGTTTGTCTGCATCCTCATCAAAACTTGGAATTAGTAGGTTTGATTGTTGTATACAAGCGTATGTGTGCTTCCACTCTAATGGGCTTACTGAGTTTTTGATGCACCTTTCTCTGATTACTAATAATGCTGACCATCTTTTTATATAATTATTTGCCACCCATATATCCTCTTTGATGAAGTACCTTTTCCAATCATTTCCCTATTTCTTAACTGGATTGTTTGTTGTCAGGCTGCTGAGTTTTAAAAGATCTACATGTATTCTGGACATAATTTATTTGTTAGAAATGTGATTTGTAAATATTTACTCTCAATCTGTGGCTGGTCACTTAATTATCTTAACAGCACCTTTCACAGAACAAAAGTGTTTAATCTGATAATGTATGACTAATAATTTTTCTAGATTCACTGGTAATTTCTATGTAGAGAGTCATGTCATATGCCAATATACAGAGTTTCTTCCTTTCAGTACGCGTGCCTTTCATTTATTGTTCTAGACTTACCCTGGCTAGGACTTCCTATAAGATGTTAAATTGGAATGGTGAGAAAGATAACTTTGTTTGTTCTGAATCCTAAGGGAAATCATTTCATCTATTCCTATGGTATTAGCTATAAGATTTTTGCAAATCTCTTACCAGACTAAGGAAGTTCTCTTTGATTCAGGTTCCTTTATCTTCAAATGATAATGGATTGTGTTCAATGCTTCTTGTGCATCTATTGAAATGATTTTTTTTTATTCTTTAGTCTGCTAATATAGTTAAGTTATAGTGATTGATTTTCAAATGTCGAATAAATCTATTCTACTTTGGATAACCTTCTATTTTCTTTCTCTGTATCGGTGATTTTAAATTATTAATTTTTTTGAGAACTTTTGTATCTTTGCTCCTGAGGGATTTTGGTGTTTTTCTTGTCTTATATTGTCCTGTAATACATTATGAAAATGTTGGCCTCATACAATGAGTTGGGAGTGTTTCCTCCTCTTCTAATCTCTGCAACAGATTGTGGAGAAGTGTTTCTCCTTTCAATATTTGCTAGATATTTGTCACTGGAGGAAATCTGGACCTGAAGTTTTCTTTGTTGTAAGGTTTTTACTATGAATTCAATTTCTTTAACAGATATGTTATCTCTTCTTAAACAACTTTTGGTTCTTCATGAAATTTTAAAAATATTCTATTTTCTGGGGTTTTATTTATTTTATAGTAAGAACTGAAGAGCATGCCCATTTGTATCGTGGAAACCTGTAACTAGTTCAACATATAGATGAATGGAAACTTGTAATGTACTTACCAGGTCATGATTTTCAAAAGCGAGCCTTTTTCTGACAAATTCTCTTTCTTTTCTTTATCTCATAGGTCATTTTCCTTCCTGAAATTATAAAATACCCATAATTATAAGAGCATATTAATAGTGTCTGAGCATTTGAACCTCTCTTATTCTTACCTTTTAATATACGTTTCTATACAGGAAGATATTTATCAACTTTCGCCATACCCATTTCTTATTCCATATGAAACACCTTAGTTCAGTTATCAAGCAATGATACATATAAGTGATAATTTCTGCCATTTTCAGGGAGTCCAACCTGATGTCATTATGTATCTTCAGAGCCTTTTCAAAGATTTTATTTTTCACTTATTATTCTGCATATTTTCTGAGCTGAATCACAAATAATCTTTCCTATTCTCTATGATTACACAGAGCGAGTATCAGGATGAAAGCTAAAAATAAATAACTTTTGAAAAGGCAGTTATTTAATGACACATATCCATGTCCCATTTTAGAATGTTTGAATAATCTAAAGCAATGTTAATTTTCTTTCAAACTACGCTTGGTATAGTAGTTCTAATTTATTAAAATGAAATACCTTAACTGTCTAAGTGCCCAAACACATTTTATCTTTTCCCGCTGCTCTCTCTATTATATTTTTATTTCCTCTCATCTGTTTCAAAGCCAATCTTCTGAATAACATGTGAGTCTATTAGATGTCAGCAAAATGAATCATGTGTCTGAGTAAAACCTAGTAGAGAGAAGGCTATAATTGGGTGATTAAGCCTCACCAATACAAGTACAAAATTTCTGGTTTGGCGAGGTTGTTGAGCTCCAGGCTTACAGCAGAACTATCCCAGGGAAGGCCTGGGAACTACTGAGGTTGAACAGAAAATTGGATGCAATCTTCAGTGGTCCAGGTTATATGGAGTATGTCCTTTAAGACTCACCAGAAAAATGCCAAGATAAATATAGGTGGAACACCTATACAGTTATTTGGGAATCACGCAAAGCTTATGAGAAACTGGTATCTAAGAGAAAATATAGTGGTTAATATTGTTTGGTGTGAAGAGAAAAAGAATTTCATAAATTTAAAATCCAAACAGAATCTGGATGACAACATATTGCTTCAATAAGCACTTTAAAACTTATGGAGGATTCCAGTACTTTCCAGGAAGGCTAAGATACGGTACTCAGTGCTAACTGACAACAATGACAGATTCAAATTTCTCTACTACTATTTTTCTTTCATCTTCTCTATCTACAACATGATTTTTTTCTGTCTAAGGTAGAGGGAATGAGTATTATTAAATGAAATGAAATCTGAATTCTCAAATAGTTGCAGAATTGCTAGACAACTGTTATGCAATAAATGATTCCACATCTTTGAATGTGAGCTAGATCAAAAATTAAATCTTGGCATAGATGATTGTTACAGAGTTGGCGAGAACATGCAAAGAATCAGAAAGCTAAAGATGGGCAAATGATCAGTTTTTCAAAAAGATGAAGAAAGATACTATAAAACATATATCAGTAAAGTTAAACTATGTCAAAAATAAGATTTTTAGAATTATTATTTTGGATAATTTATCAATCATATCTATAAATATTAGGAGTGTGACTATTCTAAAACAAAATTAATGAGCCAATTTGCTTACCTCCTTTTTTATACTCATTACCATACTTAGAGATTCTGTAAATATGGGTGAGGCTGAGTTTGGAAAAAATAATACATTTTAAAAAAAATTTTATGGCAGAAATATAGGTTTTGGCTTATCTAATAGGATTTTAATCAATGTTTAAATTATAACACTCAAATATAATTTAAAATCAATTTCAACTTGGACATTTCAGCTACTATACTATGTTTAGCCTGCTTTAATTTACCATTACCCTGTGAAACTATAAAAGTCTATTTATTATTCTTGAGGAAGACACAAAGCTGGAAGGCTCGTTGAGTATGTTTGACAACAAACAGAGAGAAAATGGCAGCTCTAAAGCTACATGCTGACAGTCACAATATAAATAAAATAGTGATAACTTCAGCATATTATACTTGAGTCTAAAGCATGGTATATTCAGAATGGAAGAAAGCTAGCTAAATAATAGTTAATATAAAAATAGGTTAATATTTCAATGTATTTGATATGATTCAGAAGTATGATATATTCAAATAATGATTGTCTTAATTTACATTCCATAAGGAAGCTGATCATTCTATGATATATCACACAGAAAGGCCATTCATGAGATTTTGTATTTTATTCTGGATAGTACTTGTCAGGAGAAATAATCTAGAGCATATTTATATTAAATGACAAAAACAAAATGAGAAACTAAAAGATTTGTTTGCCTGTAAAAGGAATAGTGATGAGTCAAGAGATATAATAATTCTTACAAATATTTCATAATCTTTGAAGAGGTACAATGGAAAATGACATTGGTTATACTAAACTAAAGCAAAAGAGATTTTATTTCAATAATGTGTGGATTGTTTTACTGTAGAATTAGTTACCAGGTGCTATAACATTAAAGGTACAAGGTTTTAATCAGACAGATGCAGTTCCACCACTTAATAAATGTATGATGCTAGGAAACTAAGCTTCAAATTCATCCTCTGTGAAACATGGTATCAACATTTCTATTGAAGTATGCAAAGTATCAAATGGCAGTGTGTATAAAATACTAAGCACAGTGCCTATCACAACAGAAAACATTCAATATGCGGAGACTACTTTATAGTTGATATAATTTAACAAATGTGCCTCACCAGTTTGTTCTTGGTAGCAAACAACAGAAATGTCCTCCGATTCTATTACGTAGAATTAAGTTGCGCTACATGTGACAACAAAATGAAAATTCTAAAATCCCAGTTGCTTAGAGTTGCAACACTCTAACCAAGCCACTTCATGGTCTATCATTAATTACTTTCATCACTTTTACACTCACTTATCACCTTCCATATCAATACTAGCCTGAAACATATAGACTTATTTCAAGTTCCTTACTAGAGAAATCTTAAACAATTGATACCAGACATAGTTTTAAGAAACAGAACTCCCACGTGTATTTAGTGGACCTGGATTACTTGCTGGGAAGATAATACCAAGGAACTCTCTGATTGTGTGATAAATAGGAGGAGGACTAAATTAACAACCCTTGCAAGTATACTATTAAAAATAAGGACAATAATAGGAAAGAAGTGGTACCTTTAAACCTAGGATGTGGCATTTAACTGAATATTACTGAGAAGTGCAAACCCCCAAATTTATCTGAGCATTCTGTGATAAAGAAATTCTCCCCTCTAGCTAAAAGAGAGCCACTTCCTCTGGTCTGGAGACTACACAAAGCTCCATTTAGGTGAAAACATGATGATGTTTATTCCCCTCAAAAATCTGTCCCCATCTTCCCTAATTGCTTCTAGTCTAAGATTGATATTCCAGTATTTGCAAACCTGATAAATGAAATACTACCCCTACTTGGGAGGAAAGTGACTGACTAGAACTGTGGGCTATGGCTAATCTGTACAACTGGAACTACAACAGTATGTGTAGGAATGGAGTTTCAACCTGTTGGAAAAAGGTCTCTGAGGCTTATTGGGAAAACAGCAAACACAAAAACCACCCAACTGAGAATACTGCTGTGGAATTTGCATGAAGAAATAATTCTTTTTTAATCACTGAGATTGTTATTTCTTGCTTGAAATTATCTCACAACTAATATACAAAGATCCTATCATTTAACCAAACGCCACGAAAGGCTAAAGACTGGAAGTTCAAGTGCTTTATTTAGCATGCAAACATGTAATGTTCAGAAGACACTGCAATTAAAAAAAAAAAAACACACAACAGAGTGAATGAGAATGCTATAGTTGAGCCATGCTCTGTCAAGATCATAGGCAGCACTATCTCCCACAATCTTTCATCTATACTTTTGCAGATTTGATATAGCCATATAATTCCTGAAGACATCTGAAACTGTGATCCTCTTTTTAATGTTTGGAATTATATTATACCTCTTCCATGCACATGTATTACAAATTTCTAGAATGAGTACTCCCAAACCATTCCTGGTTTTCATATTGTTTAGCACAGATATGAAAACAAGGGTCCTTATGACTTTGATTAAATTTAGTTTTAAATCCTAGCTCTATAAACCATCTCTCTCTCTACAGATACCCCTCCAAGACTTGGCCTTAACTGTGTATAATTAGCAGCCCACAAGGCAGCTGAAAACAGTGGCCCAGACCTAATTGTCACAAGGTCTGGACTTCTGGCAGGCTAAAGATACCACCTGGAACTAAATTATGTTCCAGATCCTGAGCTTTAAGGTAGAATGACCCCCACTCCCCTGACCTCAGGCCAGACAGAGGTTTGCTAGAGCAGATCTCAGAACTGTCCTCAAGACCTGAGGAAATAATTTATTACCCTTACCTCACCTCTGACCAGTCAGCTCCCAGCATGACCCCAAACTTCTTAACCCACAGTGTCTTGTGATTTTTTTCCCTGTATAATCTGTATTCTACACACCTTCAGGGATTTAAGTTTTAGGCATTAGCTCCCAGTCATTGGATTGGACAATTTAATATTAAGCTATTTTTATTTCTATACTGCAAACTCCTGCTCATTCATTTATTTGGACCAGTGGAGGCAGGCAGATGAACTCAAAACTTTGGGGTCCCAGTAACAGATATATAATTAATAAATGTTCATTTAATAATGAATATATTTAGAATTTCATATAATCTTTGTTTCAAGTAGAGCACCTTGAATATGTAAGTATTGCAGAGAATAAAAATATTCTCAATGGGAAATGGAAACCATTAATCTTTGTTTCCAATCCTGGAGCCGCTTTATCTCCATTTTTTCCCTTTTATTTTTTTTCCTTTGTGACTTATCAAATCTAATGCATTTGATGTTTAGTATTTATTTCCTATTTGTGTTTCCTCCACAGTTTCATGTGGATGATATTTTTTACTATTTTATTCACTCTATTTTCTCAAAGTCTAGAACAATGCCTGGAACATAGCTAGTGATTGACACAATAAATATTTCTTTAACCATTAATGAAGTCTAAATATTACTTACATAGAAATTGGAAAAATTATATCATTATTTAAAAGTACGCTGGCAATATTATATTCCTTTAGTAGTGAAGTCATCATGGTGGTATCAAAGAACAAAATGTTATCACTCCTAAAGTCAAGCTATATCATGCTGAATAACACAACTCTATACTCTCCACATCAATAAGCATTTTAACAGCTTTATGAAGCTATCATCGACATACAACAAACTACATATATTTAAAAAGTATAATTTGATCAATCACATATGATCACATCTGGGAAACCTTCACTACAGTCATAACAATAAACCTATTCATCACTCCCAAAGGTTTTCTCATGTCACTTTGTTACCGTTCACTCCTCTTCTCTCTGCCCATCTCTAACCCAACTCCTATCTCCAACCACTAATTTCCTATCAGTGAAATGTGTTTGCAATCAGTAAAATGAGCTAGGATTTAATATTAGCAGTAAGCACTTAGTAATTTAGTAAGTATTTATTTAGCTCACAAGTCTGCCAGTTGTTTAATGCTTAATTGATCTAGGCTAGACTTGTAACTGCTCCACATATCAATCATACTCAGATAAGCGAGTTAGGGTAGGCAGGTTCATCTCCTGGTGACAGTAGTGCACATGGGAAGAACCCCAAATCTGCAAGCAATTTTCAACCTTTTGATCCAAATTACACCCTCTAATGTTCTATTGGTCAAAGCAAGTCTTAGACTCGATCTACAAGTCAAGGGGTGAGAACACATACTTTTTCTTTTCCGTGGAAGAGGCTGGGAGGC
This sequence comes from Lyroderma lyra, assembly GCA_004026885.1. Classification (NCBI taxonomy): domain Eukaryota; kingdom Metazoa; phylum Chordata; class Mammalia; order Chiroptera; family Megadermatidae; genus Lyroderma; species Lyroderma lyra. Next base: position 10,590 of record PVJL010005298.1, read on the forward strand.
CACATGGCAAAGGATGGTGATCCACACAGGAGGGAGATATGAGAAGCAAAGAATGGTGCTGTTAATAAAATTAGTCACATCATGAAACAGAGTTGCTTACTCCATTATGTTAATTCTTGTACATTCAAGAGACAATAAGAACATAAAAATATCTGCATTATAATAGTAGTCCCATATAAATTATATTTTAACAAAACTGGAGGAAAGGTATTTTTTTATTTGAAACAGGAATATTTCACCAAAAAGTATCCTAATAATTGCATACAAGTTAAAAATCAGGATTTTATAATGGTTCTTAGGACAAATAACATTATTTATATACCACAATTTTTTAAATTTTTAAATCAAGGAATTTAACTGAAAATATTTCTGATTGAATTTTTGTTAAACTACAGAAGCTAAATGAGAGAAATTTCCATAATGAGTCATAAGAACCCTGAGAGAGCCAAATCCACAAGTTTAAGATTTCAATAAAGCGAAGAATATCTTAATGCCTATACTGTATGTAATTCCATCTAGGTATGAACAATTTAGGCTTTAAAGAAGGAAACTCATTAGTTTCAGTCAAATTTCATTGTGAGATATATGGTTCATTTGATGTTGAAACACATAATATAATACAAGTTTAAAACCCATGAAAATCAATTTGAGAAAAAGCCTTTTAAGGGAATGTTTTGTGTTTTCACACATCTATGGCTGATGTGCTCTGGGTTAAGGTAAAAACATTTTACTTCTCTTGGTTTATGGCAAATTTACCCATATCATTTTTCTTTCTGTAACATATATTCTCTCACATCCTTGGGAGACATACGTGGTCCAGCAGAAGTAAAGACAAAATCTGGATGGTTTAAAATATATTTCACAAATTATACTATGACATATTGTAGACTTTCATTCATATATAAGTGTGTGTGTATACATATATACTGTCTATATATATATACACACACACACACACACACACACACACACATATATATGTGTATGTCTATACACACACACACAAACACACAAAATGTGTGCTCTAGCTGGGCTACTTTTACATTTAAAACGTAAGTAAAATGGTGTTATTTGTGCTGGACCCTGTATAACAGGTTGATTTTCCTTATTATAACAGCCATCAGTTCATAACATAACTGGGTATATTAATAAATATAACTGAACTGAACCAAGCATAACTAGATCACTCAAGTAAATAAAAACGTATATCAATAGAGAGCTAATATCAAGACTATTCCATTTAAACAGTAATACTTTGTTTTAAGTGAGTTTGTTTTTTAAAAATAAAAATAGCAAAAAAAAAAAAAGCCTATTTTTCCCTGCAGCCAAAAGGTAAATTCAGAAATAATTATCTGACATTAAAAATGATCTTTCAAACTATAAAATACCTTACCATTACACTGATAAGTGACATTCACATAAATTTCTCAATGAAATTTAAATACAATTAATTAAATTTAACATATAATTCATTTTAAAAACTGATTCTTATACTTTTAGGGGGACACAATAATTACTATATTCATCTGGTATTTATTTTATATAGCAATAATGGATAAGGAGATATTAAAGGTGTGTTTCTTCATAAGCCACAAGCTTAACTGCGATGCATCTATGAGCTTCTACAGGGAAGTATGAATTGGAATAAATCAGGACCAGGACCAGAGCTAGAAAAAGTGACGGTACCCAGGAAACTTGTATTTTCAGAAACAGTAAGCAGCAGGGCATGCTTATGCATAATCTGGGCTGAAGTCAATGTCTAAAACATCAAATCTTGTATTTTGGTACTCCACATTATTGTCAGTATCTACAAGCAGGAAGATGGGCCAGTTCTGATCTCTTGGCATGAAGCCATTGTAAAGGAAGTTCATAGCCAACAGCAACAGAACCAGATTATGGTCCCCATGAGACTGGATGAAAAGGCAGAAACTTTTGCCAAGGTTTATTTAGCTCAGGATTGTGTTTGGTTTTGAGTGATAAGAAGTTTTAAAACTGAATATCAACTCAACTCAAGATTTTCTAAGGGGAATATTTAACCTTCCACAAGTTTTCTTTTCCAATCCTCAGGAAGTTCTGGATTAACCTTCTGAATTAATTTGTAGAGATTGCTTGGTAAAGTTCATTGGTCTCAAGTTACTAAGGATTGAAGTATTACTTTCATTACTTTTTAATTCTCATTTTCTTCATAGAAAAATTAAAAGATAGTACCTACCTACGTATATGAGGGATGTCAGAAAAAATCCAGTCATAAATGCCTCTATTTTTTATACTACAGGGCTGGATACTTTCCAGACAGCCCTTGTATGTCTAGAGGGCTATAAAAATGAGGGCTATATGAAAAATCCTGCAAAATTGTTGTCTAGGCACTGTTTTACAAATCTGATATTTTTTTCATCACTACTACTGTTACTATTGTGCTAATGATTATTCTGCTGCTGGATGCCAGCTAACAAATCTATTAATATCTGATTTTGCATTGATCTCAATAATGTTTTATTCGATCATATATTATTATTTTAATCTTTTATTTTTATGTAATGTTATCTGTTTACTTTTCATAATGTTTTTGTCAGGTTGGGAAGGAGAGATGGTTTACTTGGTGACACATTCTCAGTGCCCTTAAAAGGAAAGCACTGATACCTCCTCCACAGTTTTTAAATGTCCAGAGCCCACCCATAGGATTCAGTCTGCCTAATAATGGCTGCTTCCAGAGTACAGCCCTGAATTTTTTATTAATAAAAAAGTGTTATGTTTTAATGAGCAATCTGTGATGAAGACTTGATCAAGAAAAAAAGCAAGGTCTGAATTAGAGCACATTTCCAATTTATGTGACATTAGAAAAAGGCCTGGGCAGGGAAATTTTTATAAAACTACTTCAGAAAATTACTACCTAAAGACCAATATTTTATACTATCTCTCAAAAAAATTCAACACGGATAGTGTTGATTTCCCCACCTGGCAATATCACAGTTCACTCTTTCTTTACTTTAAGTATCAGCACATAGAGTGGTTGGCTTGTTCTTAGAAGTTATGCTGGATTTAAAAATTAAAGTTACATTCTAGGGCATAAATGCTTTAGGTAGAACAGTGAGTACTGCCCACACTATTTAACAAAATTTTCATTCTTTAATTTTTCTCTTTTTTTTTTTCTTTATGGGTAATGATGTATAACTTCATTTGTGAAAGTAGTTTAAGTATGCCTTTGATATGATTTTTCTGTGTGACAGAAATCTGAAGAAAAGACTATAATCTAGACCAAGAAAGAAGATCAAAGCTGAGGGTATAAAGTAGAGCCTGGAGGAATTCTAAAGTTGGGGAGATGCTGCAGGCTGTTGTCAAATGTACTCATAAGCTTGGCTAATGTGAGGATGGAATGACTCTAGACCCTTAAACAACATGGATTTGAACTGTGTGAATCCACTTATACATGAATTTTTTCAATAAATAATGTAAATATATTTTCTCTTATAATTTTCTTAATAACATTTTCTTTTCTCTAGTTTATTGTAAGAATATAGTATATAATATATGTATACACCAAATGAGTGTTAATTGTTTATGTTATTGGTAAGACTTCCAGTCAACAGAAGGCTATTAGAAGTTTCCAGGGGAGTCAAAAGTTACATCTGGGTTTTTGACTACATGGTGTACCCCTAACCCCCTTGTTGTTCAAAGGTCAGCTGTAGAAAGTTTATTGATCCAGTCAGAATAACAATGCAAGAGACAGGGGAAGAAGAAGGTGGTGTGAGCAGGAAAGCTTGCTAAAATTCTGTTACAACGGATTTAGAAGGGATTATATTTAGATTATAAAAGATGTATTTGGGGAGAACTATGAGCAATGACAAGAGTAAGAATGACAGCAAATCTATGAAGAGGAACATATGTTGGTTGTTTTGGAAAATCATTGTATATGAGTTTGGAAGCACAGTATAGAAGAAAAATTTTGCACTAATTATTAAAAACATGACAGATTTTATTTGTGCTAGTGCAGAATGGGAGAAAGTTCAATAAAGAACTGAGCTCAACTCCAAATACAGCAAAGACAGCTGGGTCTTTATAGTTAATGAATAGAATGAGGGTGTCAGTGGATTGAAAATCACTAAGGGAAGCTTGATTAAACATCAAGAATAGGGGGCTGCTTGCTAAAGTGGTTTAATAGAGTTCTCCCTAAAGGCGGGCCAAGGATTTAGATATCAAGGGTTAAGGCATTGTTGATAAACTGACTTAGCAGGATTTTACTCTCCAAGGTCAAGGTCTACTTAAGAAGAAGTCTCAGGGAGTTGACTAAAGTTTGGTCAAGGACACAGTCCTCATCAGTAGAATGGAATCTGATTATAGAGAGATTTTCAGTCAGGAGGCTGCTTCAGTTAGGCAATCATAGAAATGTTTTCCTTACTTTATTCTGATAGATATTTTTGCCTGGGGACATCATCCTGAAAATTAGACTTTCCCTAATTTTTTTTCTCTTCTTTGTTATCTGTCTTCTACTAATCCCAATTTCTATACCTTGCTGCTGTCATCCAAGGTGCTAAACTCATTATCACCCACATTTTTATATAATACTCAGATTGAGGGTTTGCTCCATAGACAATGGGAGCAAGCAAAATGATTTTTAAAAGAATGGTGTGACAGTGATAGGCCACTGCAGATTTTAAAACAAGTATCAGCATGACTTACCACAATATCAACAAATTATGTACTTCACTGTGAATCAAAAAAGTGTTTTATCTTAAATTTAAGTAAATTCTCATTGAATGGACTTTAGAAATTATAGATCTAATTCCTTAAAGCAGCTTAAGGGAAATAATACAGACTTTTATAATAGCAGGTATAAATTGGCACTTGACTCCACAGAAATTCTGGCCTTTCCTTTGTCAGAATTCTACACTACAAAAAGATGACAAGATTGAGTCTAAAAAAGTTCAGTGATTTTTAAATATCTTTAACCATATAAGAAATATGTTTTTTTGTTTTTGCCTAATTATAAACTTTATAAATTTTTATTGTAATGAATAATTCAGAAAACTCAAGTATACAAATTTAAATATGAAGGTGTTCATCATCCTAGAATCACTCCCTTGATAGTTTCCCTATAAATATATTAATTTACATCCTTGAAAATTTTTCAGTGCCTATATATTTAATATAAAGAAGAAAAAAAATTATATACTGTTTTCATAAGACAATACATTTTTCTCTATAAATAGGTATAAATTACATCAATTTTTAAAAGCTAAAGATTATTTCATTAAATCAATACAGTATAATTCATATTATACTACAATTTGCACAAATTAAACTATATTTACATAATTTATACTATAATTTACATAAATGGACATGAGTGTTATTCCATTTTGGACTTTATTCCCAATAAATATGATGCTATGTAGCTATTTACATAATTTTACACATGCCTCAGGATACACATGCTCAAAGTGAACATCTAAAATATTGATAAACATTGCCAAATTTCATGAAGATGATAACCCATGAGGGAATAAATGTTTTTCTTAAATCCTTGTCAATGTATATAATAAATCCTTTTAACTTTGAAAATGATAAAAATATAGTTTCATATTTACATTTCAGTATTTAATTTTATATGTAAAAAGGAGCATTTAGGGATAAATAATACATATTGCTTATTTTACAAAGTTACAAGGTAAAATAATTATGTGATAGGTAGGAAAGATATGATTAAAACTTTGTTTTGCTCTTAGTCTGCAAAGACTTATGTACCCTAACGTTCATCGCAGCACTGTTCACTGTGACCCAGACATGGAGACAACCAAAGTGCCCTGCGACAGATGACTGGATAAAGAAGCTGTGGTACATATACACAATGGAACATTATTCAGCTGTAAGAAAAGATGAAATATTGCCATTTGAGACAAAATGGATGGACCTGGAAATCATCATGCTAAGCGAAATAAGCCAGACCAGAAAAAGCCAAGAACCATATAACTTCACTCATATGCAGAATATAAAACTGAAAGCAACAAAGAAAAAACAAACGAACAAAAGAACTCACGGACACAATCCATAGTTTAAGGGTTATTTGGGGGCAAGAGGAGAGGCAGTGGGAGAAGAGGGAGGGGGCAGGAGAGGAGGGAGGAGGAGCCAAATACATGGTGATCGAAAGAGAACTCGCACTGGGTGGTGAACATATAATGCAACAAACAGACGATGCACTGCAGAATTGTATACCTGGAACCTATGTAACTCTTGATAACCAATGTCATCCCAGTAAGTCTAACAATAAAAATATTTTAAAAAAACAAACAAAAATACCCTTTATTTTGCTTAAAAGGATCTCTAGAGTCTATACTGTTTTCTGAATTTAATAATGACTTTTGGGTGCATAGTCTATGCTATAGTATACATACATACATACACACACACACACACACACACACACTCTCACTCACATTATATATATATATATATATATATATATATATATATATATATATATATTTGTTTATTTATTTATTTATTTATATTTCTGGTTATAGCCTCTATAAACACAGCCATTGGATGTTTTCCAAAATAAATGTTGTTTATAGAATTGTACTCCACTGGGAAAAGATTTGTGATAAATCTCCATTACATGTTAAGATTAAACTACTCAGCTGGAAGACTTGCTGACAAGCTGTGTAACTTCCACCAAGTAACTTTACTTCTCTACTTCAGACATGAGTTTTCCCAACTGTTAAATGAGGATACTGAATATATGAGGGTTGTCTGGAAAATATCCAGGCATGTACTATGAAAACTAAAGGCATTTATGGCTGGATTTTTTCTGGATAGCCCTTGTATGACCCTAAAATCCCTTTTAGCAGAAAAAAAAATCTATAAATTCAGAGTACAATTTTTCCTGTTATTTATCTAACAAATCTTAGCATAATATGCTTTTAAATATTTAAGAAGCCTAAAAATAGGTAATAATAAGAACACAAAGTCATGTGAGTCATAGAATTCTCATTCAAGGTCCCTGAATTTTTTTTACAAAGCACATATGTATGAATTTTGAAATAAAAAATAATTTCTGTAAAACAAATTAATAAGCTGAAGGGTGAATAAGTTAAAATATTATATAAAAATGAAAATGAGTGAACTATGGGTCCCTGAATCAGAGGTGAATCTTAGAATAATAATCTTAAGTGAATATAAAATGCCCAGATAAGTACATAAAGTGCAGTACTGTTTATAAAACTAAAAACCTAAACAACATAATGTAAATAGTTATAAGTAATAAGGTTATAAAAGTAGTTGGGGATTTTAGTAATAAAATTCAGGACAATTGTTACTTATTTAAGTGAAGAAAAAAGGATTAAATAGATGAGGAACAAATAAATGGATATAACACTATTACTGATAATTTTAGTCTTCAGTTAAAATTTTGGTATAAGGAGGTTTATCTTCTAGTTACACTTTATAAGATAAGCTATGTTATACAGTCTTTGGGATGTATTAACAATTTCCTTTTAAAAAGACTATAATGTGAAACCAATAATACTAAGAAGACATAAAACATACCATTTGCTACATAATTCTGCCAAGACATGTGTAAGTTCTGTGAAGGAATTTATAAATACTTATTGAAATACTTTCAAAAGAAGACAAAAACTAAGATTTCTTTTCTTTTTCAAGAATATATTATTGTAAAAATGCCAATTATATCCATTGTGTTTAAAAATTGGGTCAAACTCTAAAAAAACCTTTTTTTCAGATTAAAAACTAGCTTGTTCTACTATTTATAAGGAAGAATGAAAGGGGCAAAAAATAGTTAATAATAGCCTAAAAAGGGGGAGAAACTTGCCCTACTAGATAAGATACATAATTATATACACTAAAAATCATCCTAAGTGCTATTTTACAATTGTCATCCTTCAATAATGTTTACACTCTCATTCCCTGAAATCACATTATCTGCACACTCTAAAATTAGCTAATACAGCTCTCCAAATATTTCTTATTTTTTAGCAGTAACCTTACTGCTTCGGAACAAAAATAATATTTTTTTTGAGATTTTAGAATAGTGATAGGTAAGTTTAAACAAATATCTTTTTAGTTTCATGTACATACATTACACAGACATGCACACCAGACACACACACGTACACACATAAGCAGAGAGAGAGAAAGAGAACTGAATTATAGCCAGTTCTTTTCTCAAGAAATAGCTCCTGTGAGAGCTCTTAGTAGTGAAGCTGGTTAAGAAAAATACCAAAGAAAGTTTCACAACAGAAACTGGGTATGCTCAAGTAGAGAGTGAATTATTTGCTACAGACAGCTCTTTCTTACAGGTGAATCAAGCTTCTCAATAGCATAATAAGGAATCTGCTGAAAGTCGTAAACTTGGGCAAGTTCAAGACTCCAGAAAAAATACATAGAAAAGCACTGAAAGAAATTATTTAAGCTGTAAAATTATCTTCTGTCAGGGCAACAGTCCTATTCTTTCATTTAAGACTTAACAATAAAACGTTTCCCCCTCCTCCGCCAGTTTAGTATTGCATTCACATGGAGAAAGCAAGTAAATAGTAGGGGCATAGAGAGTTAGAATACTGGTCTCATTCAAATAACGTTTAGGTAGAAGAAAAAGCTTTCAACATGAAAAGTGCAATAATCACAACCTATGAAAACAGTAACTATCCATTTTACTTAGAGGAAAAGAAACATAGGTTCATAAAATGGTGACTTGTCAACAATATAAGGGAAAAAATATAACACAAAAATACTAGGTTGCGATACCATCAGATACTAAAAGAAAAGAAATATGTCTAACATTGTTATAACGCCAAAAGACATGCCAATTGCTTTAACATATTTTTTACAATAATTAAGAAAAGCAAAAACATTGAATTGAGGAGGAATAAGTCAATAAATGGTAGAGCTACATACAACTAATGGTGGGTAACGACGGAGAATATTTGGAGAGGGGAGAGACCACAAATGTAGAGTTAGAGACTTCTTTTTCCACACAAGCTCCTTGACATTTTCCAGTACTATAGGATTATATCTTAAACATGGCATTTAAAAAAAACCTGAGACAACTGTCCTCACAATGGACTGACTGAACAAAATGTTTTTCTCTTACTATAAATCTACCACTAGCATTATGAACTAGTACTTTATCCTTTTGAAAGGGCATACACAATCCATAAATCTCAAAGAAAGGTCAGTGGAATGATGAAAGAAATTGCATCTGCTTTGTCAAAACACCTGGGGATAGCATCTTAAGTTAAAAATAAGAATATATTTTTGTGTTCCTACTGGGAGTACATCTCAACATGTCCCCAATTTATGCTTTCGCAAATATCATAGGCCATATAGAGCAGACTTGAGATGAACTTATATGACTTTTTTTCTCCTGCTCCCAGCAACAAAAAAACACTACTATGGGCTGCTGTGTTACCTGCATGGCAACTGCATCTTTCTTAACAAAGTACTGTTTGCCAACAATGAAAACTGCTTACCACAGTCTTATTTTAGGTGACTGCTGGTGTATTTAACAAGATCTGAGCATATTCCTCTTTATATTTTGTATCACATTCTGGCAGAAACATCCATTCTCCATCAGTTTCAGTTTCTGCATTACATATTCACTGAATCCATTTTTCTTCCAGGATCAGTTGTCCATATTGAGCATTTTTAACATCTCTATTTGTATTCTTCAGCACCACAATGGTATTAGAAACTATTTTTCAAGTAATCATCAGCCTTTAGTCTAATGATACCTAAATATGTTGGTTCTTCAAGTGATTCTTATTAATAAGTATTTACCATAGTATAAGCCTTTGAGAACATTTTCAATGAAGAATTATTGAACAATGTTCCTTCAACAAAAAAAGTAGTGAAATAAAATAAATGAGAAAATTATTAAATAACTCTCATTCCCTGGTGAATTCATCCAAAAAATATTTATTGATTCACAAAAATATAACATATAGTACATTGAGAACCTGCAATATAAATATGCAGAAGGAATCTAAAAGTATGGAATTAGCTCATTTTTTGAGGAAGAGAGATATACAAGAAAATATTTTCCACATAGAGAGTTGAACGTACTCGTAAATAGCAGCTATGGAAGAAATTACTTAAGAGCATTGGTCTGGGAAGCCTTTCAGAAGATAAAATGCTCATTCAGCAAGAGTAGAACAATATTCTTAGAGAAGGATATTACAGAGCATCCAGGCATCCTGAAATAATATCTTTAAAAAATGTACCAGCACTAATAACGTGAATTCTAACTGGGTCACTTCTGAAATACTCATAATTCATGAAAATACTACAATTTCAAATATATTCTTTTTATAGATATCCAGTTGTCTGGTAAAATTAACACAGTGCAAGTAAAACACATCATTTACATTATTTAATAATTTATATATAAGTGTCTGTGAGAATTTTGTATTAAACTGTCAGTAACTATTGTTTGCCCAGCAATCATTAATACTTGTACTTAATCCTCTGGTGGGGTATGTTAATGTCCACAGAATAGAACAATTACAACTTTTTTTTCATTACACAAAGATGTCTTATAGAAGCAGCAACAATTTTCACATTGTTTTGATTAAATTAAAGCATAATTTTAATATAATAAAGACTATGGAATTCAATGCATTGTATTTCAAAGGAACTTACTCAATGGAGTTTCAATTAAACATAACAGCAGGGAAATGAAGAAAGCAGTAAGGAAGGAAGGTGAATCCTATTCTTTGCACAGGGCCTTCACTCATTTGTTACTAATGAAACTGTCAAAAAGTGGTAAAAAAGTAGCAGTGTGTTTGATTCTCATTTCTGGAATTACTTTATCAAAGAAGTATTTGACATCTTTTGTACAATTCAGGAAAATATGTTGAAATAGAGATATTTATATTATATGTGCGAACGCTTGTTGACAGCACATTTCAGCAAAGATAATTTCAATATTAATAGTATATGAAGTATAGCATGTTTCAGAAATAATGATCAAGAACACTGGAAATCAGCGATTACATTTTCTTTTAGATTCCAACATAGTCTTGGCTTAGAAAAGTTATAGTATTCAGCGGTTTAGCAAAGTTCATTATTCCACTAAACAATGTCTACAGGTGCCTGGAAATGAAGTTATATAACTAGAATAATTGTTCTGCGTGCTCTAGTAAATGTGGATTTCCTTCTCACGGTATGGGGTCAGAATTGTCTGTTTAGAAATTTAAGATGCAGTAATAAAAGGAAGTTAATTACTAGGGATTAGGATCACTATCTCTGAATACTTTTTCCTAATTTTTGCTGCAGACTTTCAAAATTATGCAACTAGAAGATACCACACTGGAGAATGAGTCTTACTATACATTTCATAGGATAGCTCCAAAGAATGATACCAAGACCATGAAATTAACCTATCCTTAAGCAATTATTTTCAAGAAGAGTAGGTCAAGATTGAGTTTTTCTAATATATGATATCTCTTCACTCATGGTTTAGGGATTGTAATTTCAATTCTGCAATTATTTATTGAACATCTATAAAGTTTTCCTCCTTTTTCCCACACCATATTATTCATTTTGATATAATGTAACTGAAAATAGGGCAATGGGGAACTCCAAGACTCCATCCCTTTACTAAGCAATAACTAGACTAGCAAAAACTGTCAGAATCAGTTTTTCAGAACTCTAAAATCTAATAAAAATCTTACAACCATTGGAATGCTGAATGAAAAAAGAAGTTGTTAAATTTTGTTACTAGAGTATTTTATTATTTTAATTTACCCACCTACCAGCTCACACTCCCCAAGTGGCAAATGCAACCCAGGTTCCAGGTGCGGCTTGCTAGTGGCATAAGGGGTCCTTCCTCAGAAATTTCTCAGGGCTTGAGTGGCCCCCTAGTCAGCATGTAGCAAAAGTCTTTAAGGGCAGGTATATTACCCACAATCACCTGGGGCAAAGAGAAAGTATGGGGGCAAGCAGCATACACAATGAAAAGCTTGCAGAGGAAGAGGCTGGGAAAGGACTCATATGGGGATAAAGACTTTGAGAAACTAACATGTAAAGTAGGAAATACTGAAGTCCAACTGTATGTTCAGGGCTGGACAAATGCTATGAAAGACCTGAAAGAACCTGAACTTTAACCTGGGGTTGACCCAAAGGCTCCTCACAAACAGTAAGGGAAGGATGAAACAGAGTTGTATATAGCTAAACTAAGTTTTGGAGAATTGTTTCAACAGAAAGCCAATATGCAAAGACAGGGTGAGTTTTTTTTCTTTAGCTCCAGAAATACAAGGAAATCTCTTTCAAACCACTAGCTGACAACTAAGGTAACAGAACCAGAGACCTTACAAGCAGATGTGACAAATAACACATCTTTAAAAATTAGTTTAGAAAAGTCACTAAATACAACTACAACCACAAACAAGCAGCAACAACATACACTTTGAAAAGGAAAAAAACTGATTTTCAGGGTTATCACATTATGATATTCAACATGTCTAATTTTTCACAGAAAAAAATGCAAGTAGTATTAAATTAAAACATAATATATAATATAAATATCCATGAGACCATACCAATATCAATAAATTCTTGAAAAAAATAAATAAATTGAGGAAGAAGGAAAAATATCTTTTACCACAATGAGACATCACCACATACTTGTTAGAATGGCTATCATCAAAAATATAAGAAATAACAAATGCTGGTGAAGATATGGATTAAAGGGAAGCCTTGTACACTGTTGGGCAATATAAACTAGTATAGTTAGTCTGAAAAACAGTATGAAGTTTCCTCAAGGACTATCATATGCCCTAGAAATCCCACTCCTGGGTGTATATCCAAAGAAAATGAATCCATCACCTCAAAGACTTATCTGTACTCTCATGTTCACTGAAGCATTATTCACAATTGGCGAGGTATGAAAATAACCTAGGTGTCTGTTAATGGATGAATGGATCAAAAAACTGTGGTAGCTATATACAATGAAATATAATTCAGCCTTCAAGAAGAAGGAAATCCTGTCTTCTGTGACACGTGGATAAATCCGGAGGGCTTTATGCTAAATAAAACAAGCCAGAAAGAGAAAGACAAATACTTCATGTGGAATCTAAACAACAGCAACAAAAAAGTTGAACTCCTAGAAACAGGACACAGAACTGGTTGTCAAGAGTTGGGGGGTGAGTGAAATAGGGAGAGGCTCATAAAAGAGTAGTACAAAGTTTCAGTTATAAGATGAATGAAGTCTGAGGATCTAATGGATAACACAGTGACTATAGTTGATAACACCGATATTGTATAATTAAAATTTGCTAATAGTAGAACTTAAATGTTCTCATAAAAATGGGGGGATTGAAAAAAGGTAATAACAAAATCTCCAGTATAGAACATTTCAAAATAATTGATGCAGACATTCCACTCTCAAAAGTTAGAGATTAACTCCCCACTTCTCATTTGTGGGCTGTGCATAGTGACTTCCTTCCAAAGAGTACAGTATGGAAAAAAGGCAACAGTGACTATATAGTAGAAAAAACTTGTCAAATGCTACCTGAGCCAGACATCAAGGTTTATATCAACAGTGGAAAGTCAAAATGATAGTATATACCTTTGCTATAATGTGATGAAAACAATACTCTATTTCTATTGTTTCTCCCTAAAACACACAACCCCATTCAATCATAAGGAAATATCAGACATATATCAATTGAAAGGCATTGTACAAAATATCTGACTAGTACTCCTCAAAACTACCAAGGTGACCAAAGATAAGAGAAATTTGGGAAATTATCACAGAAAAAAACAACAAAATAAAAACCATAAGGAGACATGATGACTACATGTTATGTGATACACTGGATAGGACATTCCTAACATTAACCTGTTAGGAATGGATGAGATGTCCATGATAATCAAGGCTGCTGTTTTATTGAAAGTCCACGGCTTCAACCAAGTCCACAGCTTTATCATTCAGCTTTTCAGTTTCAGGGTTAAAAGTCTCTTCAGTTGCCCCCAGTGAAAATGTAAATATAGCTTAAAGGAATTACAACATTAATGAAGTAGTCATTATCACCTTAGCCTCTAAATCTCACTTGAACCAATCAATTGAAAACTAGCTGAAACTTTGGAAAATAGAGAGCAAACCTGACAGTGTAACGTTCAGAGCAAACGTGTGGGAGAGAAAAAGGACTGCATGTTAATCTAGATACAAAAGTTTTATTATTAGAGAAATGAGACTGGTTAATGGTAACTCATAACATTAGGCTTTTTGTAGAAAGGAGATAATTTGACTGAGGAAAAAAAAGTAGGAGAAAGGATGTAGAAAATTGACAAACTGCCATATGTTCTCAAATGGCAAATATTTCCTTGCATCTCAATTTTGCCTGATAATGGGTTTGATGGGACATTAGAAATATAAATGAGGTGATTCATTTATTAATTATAAAATATTAGTAATATATGATGAACTGCATCTATACTCATCTACGAGGTCTGTCCGGAAAGTATCGAGCCATGCACTATGAAAAGAGAGGCATTTATGGCTGGAAATTTTCCAGACAGCCCTCATACATAGTACTGTTCATTACAATTTTATTTGGTAAAAAGCCTTTGAAAGGTGGAAGAAAAATGGATGTATTTGAGTATATTTTAAGTATTTGGCTGAGTTATTCAAGTTAGCAAAATAAAAGAAGAAAATTTTCCATTGGTATTGGCAGATAAAACCAATTTGTATTATATGCTTGTGGCCTTAAGACTGAAATAAGCAGTTTTCCTGGGTTAAGTGTCTCTTGCCAAAGTTAATGGTAAAATAATGAAATAATTATCAGAAAAATAATTAAACAGTGGATATTGACTGATCAGAGGTGGAAGAGCGATCCATTCTTTTTCAAAAGTCCGGACAAGAGTTTGTGAAAAAATTGTGAAGAGCAAAGGTTGAAATCTCAAGTGAATGAACACATTTTGTAAAAATTTGTTGAGCCTGTTTCCTTGAGAACTTCTTGGGTATAATAAAGGTGTTTTGCTTCTTCTACTAATTGAACATAGTTAATGTAAAGAAAACAAGTAATTTTGTAGATCCTTATTAGTCCGATTATTCTTCCTGTCAATCTCATTATATGGAAGAAAACATGGTCTAAAACACAATGCAAATTATCCAGTCTTACACCTATGCAAATTGTTGAATAAGCATACAAACACTACAGACTATTGCATTTAGGTTGCTCCTACTTTTTGTTTTTGAAAAGGGTCAAGCCCTTTTCACAACAGGGTTATAATTATAGAATAGGAGGTCAACATGCTATAATTTTAAGCTTCAGTGTAAAATGCACAAAAATAAATCTTCAAGAGCTAAGGAAAATGAGAGAAGTATACTCTAAGGACTTTGGGTTTCTAAAGCTTCTTTTCAGAAAATCAATAGCAGTATCAGCAAGTACTGTAATAAGAAAAATTTCTAAAGCATTTATGGAATCCTATATCTTTTTTTTTTTAGAGGTAAAACAAAGAAACAGTTTATTGAAGAGAAAGTCCACTCCAAAGAGGTAGGAGTGGGCTTGGGCAAGGGGAGTAGCTCAAGAGCCCCTCTATCTTTTAATAGCTTTTATTTTAAGCTCCTGTCCCATTGATGCAATGTATTGATTTTTCTTCTCATTGTTCCTGAGGTCCTTTTATTTTTATAAGAATACCACTATGTGTCTATCAACTCAGAAAAATAGGTGTGAATATACAAATTACAGTCCAGAAAAATCTTTACTTGGTAAAAGTATCTTTTTTAATGTTATATTGTTGCTGACATACTATGTAGTTAGGCCTATGATGGTTGCATCTGTACTAAACATACATAGGCATATTTTTTCCTGTCATTTCCTAAATAATAGAGGATAAAATACATTTGCATAGCATTTACAATGTATTAGGTAGTATAAGTAATCTAAAGGTGATTTAAAGTATACAGGAAGATGTGTAGCTTATATGCAAATACTACACAATTTTATATAAGGGACTTGATGTTGGTATCTGCAGTGGCTCCTGGAATCAATTCCTTACATATATGGAGGGATGGCTAATCTATGCTTTCACACTTCATGGCCACTCTGTATAGTTATGACTCACAAAGCACAAGATAGTTGGTATACTAAGGAAATCATTACTTTTATCATTACTTCAGGACCTACTGCAAGGTAGATGCTATAGTTAAAAGAAAAAAAAAAGAGTCTAGAAATTTAAGACAAGTTTGTTGACCTAAGCTCTGTCCCCTTGTCTTCACCATTGGCCACAACTGAAGCATTATGCAATTTCAATGCCATATGCGATACATAGATCTATATAAATCTATATAGATATATATATATAGATATAGATATCTATATCTATATCTATATATATATGGCATTGATTTATGGCTTAAAGAGTTAGGATAGTTCTGATACTCTTATGTAAAAAAGACTTACAAGCCTTTGGCCTAAATCACTTTTCTAAAATTTATTTTACTTTATTTTATGTTATAAACCTAGGCCTACAGGATACATTTATCTGGGATTTATTTATTCTTAAACCACTGTTTCCAAGAAATAAGCCATTTGACTAAGCTCTGTTCTACTCCCTGCCTCATACTGATATCTCTTATTGTTCTATTTTCTCATGACCAAACTAAGAGACTGTAATGTAATTTCTACTAGTAGTCAGAAGGTAAGGGCAGTCTCATTTTGTAACTGACCCTCTTACTCTCTGGTGGTCTTCCTCTAGGACTTTCAATGCTATACTGACATTTGTTATCTCTTGAAAGAAGTATGGTATAAAGATAAAGAAAGCATACATATGCAATGACCATAGCTTTAAAACATAGTTTTGGCACTTACATGATATATTCAATACAATATTGAAGGATAAGAACGAATTTTGGAGGACTAATGTTATCTGACTTTAGTGTTACTATAAAGCTCCAGTAATCAAGACAGTGTGGTACTGGCTATAGAATAGACAAAAAGATCAACAAAACACAATGGAAAGTCCAGAGATAGACCCTCACAAACATAGTAAAAATGATCTTAGACAAAGTAGCAGAGGCAAAACAATTGAACAAATAAAATCTTTAAATCTTTCCAAAAAAGTAGTGCTAAACAATTGGATAGCCACATGCCAAAAAAAAAAAAAAAAAAAAAAAAAAAAAAAAAAAAAAAAAAAAAAAAAAAAAAAAAAAAAAAAAAAAAAAAAAAAAAAAAAAAAAAAAAATGTATCTAGACTCTAGTCACAGACACTCCCTTCACAAAAATTTACTCAAAATGAATCACATATCTAAATAATAGGAGAAAACTTAGGTGACTTTGGATATCTCGAGTTTTTAGATATAATACCAAAGATATGATCCATGAAAGAAATAATTGATAAGCAGGACTTCATTACAATTAAAAATTTCTGCTTTGTAAAAGACAATATCAAGAAAATGAGAAAACAAAACACAGGCTGGGAGAAAATATTTTCAAAGGACATATTTGATAAAGTATTGTTACAAAATTAGATAGTGAACTTCTAAAATTCAACAATAAGGAAATAAAAAAACCTAGTTAAAAAATGGGCAAAAGACCTTAACAGACATTTCAACAAAGAAGATATGTGCAGATGGCACATAAGCATATGAAAAAATGCTCCACATCTTATGTCATCAGGGAAATGAAAATTAAAACAACAATAAGATATCGCTACATACCTATAACAATGCCCAAAATATTAAACACTGGCAAGAGCAAATGCTAGAGAGGATGTGGAGTAACAGGAATATACAATGGTACAGCCACTTTGGAAACAGTTGGGCAGTTCCTTACAAAACTGAAATACTCTTACCATACAATTCAGTGATCATACTCCTTGGTATTACCTAAAGGTGATGAAAAATTATGTTCACACAAAAATCCACATAGAGATGTTTATAGCAGATTTATTCATAGTTGCCAAAACTTGGAAGCAACCAAGATGTCATTCAGTAGGTGAATGGATGAACTGTGTTATACTCAGACAATAAGATATTATTCAGAACTTAAAATAAATAAGCTATCAAGCCATAAAAAGACATGGATGAATTTTAAGTACATATTAATAGGTAAAATATGTCAATCTGAAAAGGTTACACACTGTTGAATCCAACTATAATGACATTCTGGAAAAGGCAAAACTATACAGAGTAAAAACATCGGTGGTTGGGGAATGTTAAGAGGAATAAATAAGCAGAGCACAGAGAAATTTTAAGCCATGAAAATGCTGTCCACGGTACTATAATGATGACTATGAGGCATCATTCATTTTCTAAATGCACAGATATACAACACCCAAAATGAAACACTACAAATTATGGACTTTGGTGATTATAATGTATCAATGTAGGTACATTAATTTAACAAATGTACCACTCTGGGGCATATGTTAATAACGGGGAAGACTATGTATGTGTGTGAGTAGGGGGTATATGAGGGATTACTGTAACTTTATTCCAAATTTGCTGTGAAACTTAAGTCCTCTAAAAAAAAAAAGTCAAAAAATTAATAATGTGATAAATTTGAATTACACAAAAACTACCTAACTTTTCTGATATTCTGTTGGAGTTTTGTTATGGGTTGAATTATTCTTCCTTAAAATTCTTATGCTGAAGCCCTATATCCCAGTGCCTCAGAATGTGATTGCTTATTTAGAAAATGTGACTGTATTATGAAGGCCCTTAAAGAGATGATTAAGTTAAAATGAGGCCCTTAGGGTGAGCCCTAGCCCATTCTGATTGGTGTCCTTATGAGAAAAGGAAATTTGAACACACCAAAAAAAGACATACCAGGAATACATGTACAGAGCAAAAGTCATATGATGATCTAACAAGAAGGCAATGGAGCTACCATTTGACCCAGCAGTCCCCCTTCTGGGGATCTATCCAAAAGATTTGAAAACCTT
>PVJL010005298.1:29589-111135 GCA_004026885.1 Lyroderma lyra
CATTGCAGCGCTGTTCACAGTGGCCAAAACATGGAAACAACCAAAGTGCCCTGCGACAGATGACTGGATAAAGAAGCTGTGGTACATATACACAATGGAATATTACTCAGCTGTAAGAAAAGATGAAATATTGCCATTTGCGACAAAATGGATGGACCTGGAGATCATCATGCTTAGTGAAATAAGCCAGACAGAAAAACCAAAGAACTGCATGATTTCACTCATATGCGGAATATAAAACTGAAAGCAAAGAAAAAAAGAAATGAACAAATAACCCATGGACACAATCAATAGTTTAATATTTACTTGGGGATGAGTGGGTTAGGGAGGGGAGAAAGGGGAGGGGGGAGGGGGGGAAGCTAAATACAAGGTGATGGAAAGAGAAGTCACATTAGGTGGTGAACTTATTATACAACAAGTTGACAATGCACTGTAGAATGTACGCCTGAAACCTATGTAATCCTTGTAACAGATGTCACCCCAATAAAAAAAAAAAAAGAAGGCAGACATCTGCAATTCGAGGAGAAGCTGCAGAAGAAACCAAACCTGCCAACACTTACCTCCAGAACTGTAAGAAAAATAAATTTGTATTGTTTAAGCCATCTAGTCTGTGGTATTTTCTTTAAGCAGCCCTGTCCAACCAATACAAGCGCATTTCCATAAGTTATACAACTGCATCAGGCCTATGACTTGAGAAAAATCTAGATTCACATCGCCGTTTTGTTTTCCAGAAACATTATGAATATTCCTGCTTTATTATGTATTCACAAAAAATATTCCTTATGTGTTTAAAAGAACCAAAAAAAAAAAAAAAAAAAAGGAAAGAAGGAAGAAAAAAAGGGAAGGGAAAAAACAAAGGCATTGCTTTAAAACTAATTTATAACTATGAATAAAGTCAGACATCTATTAGACAAGGTTATATCTTTCATCTGATATATTTGTTCTATGTTATAATATATCCCAAAGCAATTACTTTTCTAATAATGAAGAATAGAACAACTATAGGTTATTCGTAACAGAATATATGGTAAGGAGTTATACAGATTTTCCTTCCTAATAATTACAATCTACAGAATGTAGAGAACATAAGAATAGAAATAAATATTATGTGACCCTTTGATAGAAATCTCATCAGGCAATTAAGTAAGATTTACCTGTACAAGAATAACCAGTGGTATATGAGGTTATATGAAAGAATATCTTATTTTATACTGTAGTGAACTGTGATTAGTCCTTTCCCCATTCTAAGAGAATTTGAAGAATTAGTATACCTGCATTTTTCTATAAAACCCTATCATCTAAGGCAGTGAAGTAGTAAAGGAAAGGAAACTAGCCAATAATAAAAACTTGGAGGTAATAAGAGGTTTTTCAAGAATGTAAACAAACCAAATTTATACAATAGAATAGATATTGCTATTTCTCATTTTCTTAATATGTCTCTCAAATGTTATTGCTTTAATGTAGAATTAAAGCTGGTAGTTAAACATTATGCTGGCAATGTAATATCATCTCTAATTTTACAAAATTAATAATGGAGTAGAAATATTTAAATGAGTCTGAATTCCAAACATTTGCCTGAGGGACAATTATTTTATAGTCAAAAACTGATAAAGAACATTAACATATGTAACTTGGGGAAATCAGTCTGTGTTATACAATATTAGAACAAGATATACCAGAAGATGCTATGTTATTATTAACAATACATTAGTCCTAAGGCATGTTAATCATGTAATTTTTGTGTTGTTTCACAGATGTAATAAGGAAATTAATTTCTATTTTTAAGGTGACAACTATATCCATGAGTAAAAATTTTATATTATTTTTGTCATTTTATAAAGATGAAATACGGTTTTCAACTACAAATATTCATTTACAGTGTTGTATGTAACAGCATTTAGTTTTACTTCTATGCTAATATTATAGAATAGAGTTGTACAAACAGTCTCTTCTTAAATTCAGCTCAGAATATGTTCATACTAGAGCTATGCATTACATATTGTTTGTAGCTATACAAATAATGTATGTGTTTTATCAACATCTAGAAAACATTTTTACATGAAATATTTTTACTTGGTAGATATTACATGAAAAAGAGCCCATAACCTAACAAATTTCTGGATAAAAGCATTTAAGCAGTTTTTTTTTTCCTTTTTCCTTGAAGGAATTCTCAGAACCACTAATGTTAAAATGCACTGGAAATCCTTAAGGTATATACTTTTCAGTATGTGCCAAAGATCAGATTGATATTAACAATTATCAAATAAGATTTTTGTTCTAAACCTATTTTATCACTGTTAAACATCCACACACACTTAAAATTTTGTTCTACTGACATCACCTTGGAAATAGCTCTAAATTCTATCAATTCTGTTTTCATACCTACAACCATTATTCTGGTTCTGGCCCTATTATCTCATTGTTGCACTAATACAATAGCTTTGCAAACATCTTCCTCCCATTGAAATCAATTTTTCCCACAACTTATCTTTCTAAAATCAGAGTTTATCAAGTAGGCTTTGAAACCTTCAAGGAACAGTCTCAATATAGCCCTGGCATCACTGCATCATGGCCTCTATCATCTTTATGTCTTTGTGCTTTTGTTCTGAACCATCATTACCTCACTTGTCTCCTCATATTTTAAGGGTTAGTTCAAATGTAACCCTGTTATGCCTTTGTTTTTATCCCTGTCTTTGAATTAATTAAAAAAAAATTTTGTAGTATTTTATACTTACATTTATCATAAAAAGTACCACAGATGTACAAGTGTCTCTCTTAGTACATGGAGAGTGAACTAGACAGCAGATATTTTAGGGAAAGTGATGCCTTTAAAAGACACATCCTTAATTTTAAATTCTGTAATAGTTTCATGTACTATTATCTCCTATACTTTGAGATGATACTGCTATCGAAAGAAGGCAAACTCAGGCTGTGTAATTAGAGTAGAAAGACCTGGATATTGGAAGTAGGGGAATGAAAAATCAGTAAGAATGGAGCTTTAATCATACTAGCTTGATTATTTATTGGGTGCTTACGGTGTACTAGGCAACTTGCTAAGTACTTCATATACACAATCATATTTGTGAAATATAGAAAGACAAGAAAACACTAATAAAAGATGAAGAGGATATCCTATTTAGACTTCATAATGCTGTAGTCCAGAGCCTATATTCACATAACCATATGGATTTTTAAGCTTTCACTATGAGTCAGGCACTATGCCAAGAGCTAGTGTTGGAAAAATGAATAAGGAATTCCAGTTTTCATAGAGCTATATGAAACTACACAAACTAATGCTATATGAATGCCAATGTAGAAGAGGGCCATAAAAATGCTATGAATGGTCATAGAACCTGATTATTATGGCTGAACTGTATCCCATCCAAAAATAACTGGTATCTCATCCTGTGACCTTATTTGAAAATAAAGTCTTGCATATGTAATTAGATAAATTAAGATAAGGTCACACTGGAGTAAGTTGACCTCCTAACCCATTATGACTGATGTCATTTTAAGAAAAGAAGAAACACAGACACAATACACAAAGGGGAGATCATGTGACAATGGAAGCAGAAATGGAACTACTGCAACGCCAAGCCAAAGAATACCAGGGATGTCTATAAAACCACCAGACACTAGAAAGAGGCAAGAAGAATTCTCCCCTAAAAATTTGAGAGGGAATATGACTCCAACCCTTTTTTGATTTCAGATTTCAAGCTTCCCTAATTGTGAGATAAAAAATTTCTGTTGCTTTTAGCTACTCAGTTTGGGGTACTTTATTATAGCATCCCTAGAAAATTAATGCACTAAGCTCACACAGGTTGATATGAAATATACACATTTGAGCTAGCTTATAAATTATCACTCAAAGACATATTAGTATTCTAAGGAAAACAGACATTCTGGTTTAGAAAATAAGTGGAGAGTACATTGTGGAGTAAGTAACTGATTTGTTTGACAAAGTTTTGTTCACTAAAAGTATTAAAATTAATTTTTATTTTCTCAACAGAGCAACCATACCAATAAATAATAGCTTCAATTCAAAATATAAACGATCACCAGTAATATGATAGAAAGAACTTGTGCTATGCTTCCGGTTGTCTATCAGTCATTTTCAGGTCATCTAGCATTAACACTGATATTATCTTAGAATAATTTACTTTAAAGATTTTCTCTGTCATCATGATCTCATTGGTTACTGACGTACAATAATATTTCCTCTCACTGCATCATTACATAGCAACTAGAAATTTAGTTTGGGCACTAAAGAGCATACTTACTTCCAAGGACTCATCACTATGTACAAATTCTGTCAATAATTACAAAAGGTTCCACACATGACAATACTCAAAAATTGAACAATATACGAGTGCTGTCCAGAAAGTATCCAGCCATGGAATATGAAAAATAGAGGCATTTATGGCTGGATTTTTTCTCAATGGCCCTCATAAGTCCTGTGTCAGAACTCTTTCCTCAAAATACCTACTTTTATGCCTACACCTCCCATTTCCTTGGAATGCATAGGTCAGTTCAGATCATTTTGTTCTCCATTTTAGTTTGTTTGGAAGTGTTTTTATTTTTATTTGCTATCTCCAGAGAGTAATTTTTTTTTTTTCTGTACAGGAATTCTGGTGCTCTTTTTACCCATAAGTAAGTACCTTGAAAGGCAGACCGTAATGGAAGCAGGACAGAATGAAGATGCACCAAGTGTACTTCTGAGAAGTAGTTCATTGTGTTGCCAGGTTGAACATTTTATCTTTTTCATCAAGACATTCCAGGGATTAGTCTATTTTAGAAAATGATACACTCTTCAATTCTTCACTGTTTCTAGCTCAATAATCTGATTAACATTTAAGAAGTGCCATTATCAACACTGTTTTCTGCTTTTGATTATCTGGCAGAGATATTTACCAAAGTGCTGCAAATCTTACTCCTTCCCTTCTCAATGTGGTACACTGATTTGTACCACTAATCATTCTATCTTTGTGAGTATAATCAGAGTTTCAATAGCACTTTTTCTTTCCTACAGTTTCAGCTACATGAGAACATTTTAAAACTGCTTTATGAGGTTCAGACTGCAGAAGGTTAACAGCTTTTACCCTTCTAGACTAAAAAAACATCATTTTACTTACCTTGCCATTAATCAACACAAGCACATATGATAAGTGCTCATGAGCACTTATTACTTGATGACTTTTATACAATTCTTAAAATCCATTGACATTTTGTGTTATTTTTTCTCCTTGTTTATATTTTACAGTAACCTTTTACTTTTCAGAGGGTTTTTTATCCCCCCAGAAATTTAGTTACATTACTGCATAGCTTTAGTATGCTTCACTTGTCGGTTATTAAACCAACAAGTAATAATGATGAAACAGGAAGCAAATTATTTAAATAGTATATACCAGCATCCATTGTGGAGTGACATTTTATAACATCTTCCTTAAAACTGTCATTTGTACTTCCATCTCCCTCAGAGTGCCAAAGGTGAAATTAGAACTTGCCATATTCAAGGCATAATTGGAAACATCTGATTTATTTCCAGCTGATCATGGCATAAGGAAAAGGACTTCTTTGCTAAATTTCTGACTTTTGCCTTCTGTCATTTCAATTCTGCCATATCTAGAATATGAACAAATGGAATCAAACTGCATTTAGTGCTTTATAGCTGGATTCTTCACTCATCAAAATGCTTTAGAGACACATCTTATTTTGTTGCATGTAGGAGTACATTATTTCTTTTTATTGCTGAGTATCATTCATTACCTGATGGATATTTACATTATTTAAAGTCTGGGGCTATTAAGAATAAAACAGATATGAATATGCATGAAAATGTCAGGTTAATTTTCTAGGGAGGAGAGGGGAGAGGATGAGGAGTCAGTATATAATACCATTGTATACACTGCAAAATTATGTTCCAAGGTAACCGTGCCATTTGTGTTTCCAAAAGCAAAGTATGAAAGGCCCCGTTGCTGAACATCCTAGCCCATATTTGGAATTGTTAGTTTTTAAATTTTAGTGTCTCATGGATTTAGCCATTTCTCTAGTGATTAAAGATGTTAAACAATTTTTATTCTATGTTTCCAATTTATATATAATCTTTGGTGAAGTTTTGTTTAAATTCATCATCTTTTTTATTGTTTTTCCTGTTACAGAGTTGAAAATATTCTTTATGTATTTGGATACAAGATATACGTTAGACAATCATTTTCTCCCAGTGTGTGGATAGCTATTTCATTTTCTTAACATGTCTTTTTGAAGAGGAAATACTTTAATTTTGATAAAGTATAATTTATCATTTTTTCTTTTACAGTTCATGCCTTTGTTTTATTAAACATTTGCTTAACTCAAAGTCAGTCACTTTTTAATTTTTTTCTTCTAGAAATTTTTGTGTTTTAATGCTATCATTTGAGTCTTTTTTTAATATGGCATGAAGCATCAAGATAGGTGCTTATTCTTGTTTGTTTGTTTTAAATGGCCATACTGTACCTTTTTTCCAATCTTATTTGTTGAAAAGATTATTATTTCAGTCCTTGATTTATCTTGTCATTTTTGTGGGGAAAAAAAAAGTTGACTCAGAGTTTAACTTATCCCTGCAGATCTTCAAATAATATTATACCACTTTATACATAGCATAAGAACCCTAACAGTGTATTTTCTTCTTTCCCTTTGCAGCATTTTACATACCCACGATGCACTGTTATTATATATAAATTAAACATTAAAGTATTTTTTTAATTTTAAAAATGAAAACATTTGCCTTCATATTTATGTATCTATTGTTTATCTTATTTGTACAGATCCACATATTTGCTAGTATCATTTTCCTTCTGTTTGAAGGATTTCCTGTAAAATTTCCTTAAGTGTTAATGTGCTATTAAAAAAATTCTGTCCACTTTTCTATTTTCTGAATTGTGTAAGTTTTCAACATTGAAAAAAAATTTTTTAATGACACCTTTTTTCTTAACAGCTATAAATCAATTATGTTGTGGCTACATTGTGTCTGACCAAAAAAAAAAAGAAATCCAATGTCATTCTTTTGTTTCTCTATATAATATTTAAGATGTTTGTTGCTATCACTGCTTTTCAACAACTTGATGGTAAAATGCCTTGGTGTGGTATTCTTAATGTTTCCCTTGTGATAGCTTCTTTGAGCATTTTGGATTTGTGAGTTTATAGGTCTCATAAAGTGGTCGTTACTTCTCTAAATGGTTTTTCTTCACCCCTTTCCTGAAAACCCAACTGAACAGGTATTAGACCACTTGCTGCTTTTGTGCAACTCAAATGATGTTCTGTTCATTTTTTCCCAGTATTTTTTCTATCTGTGATTCATTTGGGATAGTTTGTTATATCTTCAAGTTTCCTAATCTTTATTTTTTATTTAAATAATCTAATCTCTTTTTTATTCCAAAATAGTTTCACTAAAGGTAGTACAGTTTTCATTTCTCTCACTTTGAGTTGGGTTGTTTTATATTTTACAGTTCTTTCTTCATCATACTTAATGCTGTTCTCTACCTACTCAAATATTTTAATTATAAAAAACATTTTAATATCTTTATTTTAAAATTTTATCAGTTGTGTCCTTTCTAGTTCTGACTGATCTTTCTCCTGGTTATAAGGTGTATTTTTTCTACTTTTTGCATGCCTGGGAATGTCTGATAGAATGACATATTTTAAATTTTAAGTCTGTGGGGTTTTTTTCTTTTTATATTATTTTAATTTGATATGTATTCTGTTCTGGAATATGGGTAAGTTATGGGAAATCAATCTAATCCATTGTTGTTTCTAACTTTAAACTTGATATGGGCCTAGAACAGCCTTTCGTGTATGGCTGATTTGCTTCTTTTTCTAAGAACTCTACTGGTCTGCATTACTTTCTTAGGGCTGCCACGAAACACCACCACAAGCTGGGTGGCTTAAAATAACAGGAATTTATTCGCTCACATTTCTGGAGGCTAGCAGTAAAAAATCCCGTGTCCTAAGCACCGCACTTTGTCTCCTAACTTTTGCTGATTGCTGGCACGCCTTCCCCTTCCTTGACTTGCAGCTACACAACTGCAATTTCTCCCTCCATTGTCACACAGTTATTTTCCCTCAGTATATCTGTTTCAACATGACATTCTCCTCTTTAAGTGTTCATCTCTGTGCCTTTTCTCCTCTTTTTATAAGGACACCAGTAGCGTTGAACTAAGGACCCCCTGAATTCCAGATAACTGTGGGCAGCGCTCGAGCCAGAGGCCAGGTCTATTGAGAGAAAATGGGTTTAGCAAGGCTGCCTGTGTACTTGGAATCCGAGGTTCCTGGGTCCTGCAGGACTGCTCCGAACTTGGTGAACAAGGACACTGCTGAGGATGTGGTTTCTGGCTGGCTAAGGGGAAGGAGGGAAGCCATACTGCCTGAGGACGCAGAGGAATCCTAAACAGGGCAAAAGGATGGGGGTTGGCAACATTGTTTTGCAATAAAGAAGTTATACCCCCTATTGTGCTGGGGATATAAAATAAACCCGCTGCAGACCAGAAGGGTCTCTGTGTCTCCAACAGAGCACAGGGAACCACCCGGCCCCAGCTTTGCTATCTGTTATGTCTGTGTGTGTGTGTGTGTGTGTGTGTGTGTGTGTGTTTAATTCCCCATGGCCTCCCCTCCAGTTCCATTCTCCCCGTGCTGGTCGCTGGGCAAATAACCTCACCTTGCATCTTACTATATCTGCAGAGACCTGATATCCAAGTAAGGTCAATTCACAGGTACCAGAGGTTAAGGTATTGACATAATTTTTGAAGGACACCATCCCATCCACTGCACAGCTGTTTCCTGTGCGATAGGAGGTCTTTGCAATATGACCAATGTGATATGGGCAAATTCTGGGTATCTGTGATATACAGAGATTGTTCCAAATATTCCTTTCTATGTTTCTGCACAGATCAGTTCTCAGCTAAAAAATTTAAGAAAATCCCCCTGCAAATCACCAGAGTTTTCTGTGCAGTTTCCTCCCCTTTCTACTGTCTCAAATTCTAGCTACCTTGGCTCCTGAGAACTCCAAACTCGGCTTCTCCCACTCAGTGAGACTGTCAGGCTCTGTTTGGGTTCTCACCCCATGTAATGAAACCTAAAAATCTTTTCCAAGCAGTACGCTGGGACACTCAGAGATCTATTCACTCACTTTCAGTATTTGTCCTGTCCTTAATATTTGATTCCTATTTGCCACTTCCTATCGTCTTTTGCTTCCTATTGGACATTCGAAGTGTCCCCGGCCATTCTCTCCCTGGCCGTCTATCCGGACCCTCACGCCCCCCCACACCCAAAGCCACGTCGCGGCGCGCCCACAGTACCACCTGCCTTCTTAGAAAACCCCCACTCTACTCACCTTTCCCAGGCTCCGGTCTCAGTCCGCGGGCAACCCCCACTGTGCTCAAAAGAGCATATCCCGAGGCAGGGGCTTGGGTGAAGGGCCGACTGCCCAGCGGCAGGGTGCTGGCGGTGGGCTGAGTCAGAAAGAGCAAGGCCCTGAAGCATGCAGAGGAAAGGCGAGGAACATGCAGTGACGGTCTCCTAGGACAAATTCTAGACACCTCGCAGCCGCCGGTAGGAACACATGGATCGAGGTTGTGCAATGAAACAGCACGTTGGAGCTGCTGCCGCCTTAGCCTTTGGCAGACGTCGCACTGGGGCCTCGGGGTTCTGCTCCAGAAGCCCGCGTCGCTGCCCTGGGGCCTTCAACCTCCTGAAAACCTCAGATGTGGGACTCACCAACTCGCGACATTCTGCCCTCTGGTGGTCCAGCCCCTGCACAGCCTTTGGGCCAACGACCTGGCCGGGCTCCTGGGGCGAGGCCCTGTAGCACTGTGTCTCTGAGAGCAGACGGGAGACTGCATCCGTGAGGAATGGGGTTTGCTTGATAAGTGGTGAGCCAGACTTCTTAAAGAAGGTTCTGGGATGAGGAGCGGCCGGCAGCTGGGCACCCAGGTGTTTCTCATCATGACTTCCTGCTCGTGCGCAACTGTACGTACAATTCCTGAGATCTCGCGAGATTGAGCTGCTTCTAAAAGGGGTTGTGGCGGCAGCAGCACCTTGGGCTGAGTCTGCTGTTCTCTGAACCTCTCCGGATGTCTAGCGCATCCTCGTCCATCAGCTTCCCTGACCCTCCATCAGCACCTGCACTCACTCTCCCCACGTACCTGAAGCCACACAATCCACTGTTGGCTCCGACAGCACCCTGTTTGTGCCGTGGGAAACCCCACACCGCACCCACCTGGACCAGGCCAGCCCTGTCCCGAGTCCACAGGTGTCCCCTGTGGTGCTCAAAGGAGAACATGTGCTGATGGCGCGGCTCGGGTGAAGGATCCAGGACACTCCCCGTCACGCGGAGGAAAAAAATTTTTTTAGGTTCTTGTTAAATGTCTCAAAACTATTTCTTTTCCCGGTTTCCTAATTGTTTAAGGCAGGAGGGCATCCCTGTTCTTCTTCCAGAACCTTAAGTCCAAGTCATAATTTTTTTAAAGAATGAAATTACTATTGCTTATACCATCTGTATTGCTAAACTTACACTTATATTTTGAATCATCTGTAATCAGTGAACTGTTTTCTATGCCTCGCTTTTATGACTTTTTAAAAAATATTTGCTGAAAACACGTTTGCTGAAAGTATTTTATATTACAAATCTATGAACATATGCTGCAATTTGGTGAAAATATTTTAATACTACTTTGTAGAAGTATTTATAAAATAATGCAGTGTGGGCATATGCTGACATTAAATAATATTACTAATAAAGTTCTTAACGTGATATTAAAATAATAAAATTGACTAAATTAGAAATTCTTAAAATAACCAATAGTAAAATGCTGACAATGCCCTTATCTCTAGTAGATAAATGTAATGAATCTCCTGCCACGTGAGCATATAGCCATAATATTGGCAAATGAACACAGCAGGCTTAGACTGTCATGCATATATAGCTGAGCAGTATGTGTTAGAGGATAAATTGATAATAAATGTGTAATCAGATACATTGATAATATTGAAATGTCTACTGTAAGTGTACAGTTTACATTTGTAACTGCTAAGATCTGGGAAATTATTTTTCTGAAAAGACTTTTGATAGGTTTGGCAACACCCACTGCAAAAATGCAAATGAAAAATATTTTACAAGTAAAACATACAGACCTCATAAGGTACTGATTTACATTTACTTTTCATAAAGTGCTAATAAATTTGAGTACTTAGTTTTCTAGATTTCACTAAATGAAAACGAGATAGCTCACTGAAAGCAGGAGAATTAAAAAGTGATCTTTTAAAGTAAAAAGGGACTAAAATTCTACATTACTTTGACATGAGAATCCCTAGTGATTTGAGATTGTTTAGCATGGCATAAATCAGCATCACTCACATTACTATCAAAGATATCATTTATTTCATTACTGTTACAACAGAGTGCTACAAAATTATACATGTACATGGCAATGAGTCATAAAAATAACAATAAATATAACATGGCATTGCTATTACACTCTTCTAAAAAAGCAATAATTGTTTTGGGGTGATGCTTATATTGTGATAAAATAACTTTCTGGAATAAAAGAGGATATAACATTTTCTTGTCTATAAAATTTACATATGTGCCATTATACAGAAATTTCAGCCAAATATACATATTGTTTTTAATGAACAAAGTATTAGAAAATAGCTAGATTTTAATATACATAACAGTAGATGGTTAAGTAATATAATTCTCACAGGCCCCTTAATAACAAAAGATGTCCAAAGTATGTATTTCTTTATATCATTAAACATTTATAAAACAATAAATAATATAGATTACTACCATTGACTGCATATGTATATAAAACATCTGTTTCTAAATCCAAATTGAATTGTAGAACTGTATTTATTGGGTAAATCATTTTGCCAGTGGAGAAACTGTCCTTGAAATATGTATACTCAATGTGTAAGACTTGCTGGTTTTTATATTTCCCTGACATTCTTCAAATTTTAAACAGCACAATTTAGTGGTATCCATTATTTCACCATTTCTGGTGCTTTTTTTCCACATCTACCTTTAAAAATTCACAGTGATGTAAAACTGATGAACTGAAATCTTTGTTTTAGGCTGATGTTCCATTACCCTAGTTGCTGTTTTTAGATACTCAACCTACTTTTATTAATAACTTACAGTAGGATGGCCAAAAACATCCTAATTATAATATTTAAATGTATTTTTAAGCTTCTCATTGTTCTCGTGCTAATATATGGAGTCAATATATTTACTGGGTTTATTCACATTTATCAAATGTCACCATTCAGTGATTAGCTGTTATATATGATGTTTATAAACCCCACATAGCAAAAGTAAAGCCTAGTTTTATACGACAAAAGAGGAATACAGAAAATTTTGTTCAAGTAATTAGTTGTTTCAGACTTTTTATAGTTTGCTACTCCCCAAAATCACTATAGATGATATTTATAGCACCTTTGCTCTTATACAGGAAGAAAACCGTCCAACCATTTTGTTCCTCTATAATCTCCCACAGTTTAATAAACAATAAACCCCAAATATTACTTGAATAATGTTCCTTCCAAATGAAAGTTCACACAAACTGTACTGGTACAAAGAGGATAAACTACTATGCTTTAGTCTTATCCAGCTTATCATTCTGATACAAAGTGTGACCAGAAATTTTCCATGAACTTTCACAAGACTGAAAATTCAGAATGTGGCTTTTCATGTGAGAAATACAGTAAGAATAATTCTAATCTATGCATCTCATGTTTTGCAACTGATTTTTAAATGATGTTACTTAACCTTGTAGTTTGTAAACAACACTATCCAACAATTTACAATGTATTTTCTATCCTAAATAGTTTCTTAGTGCTTATAAGGAAAGGTCTGAAATGCTGTGGACTCTTAGCACAGAATCTACTGGGAAAGTTGGCTAGAGCTTTGGCTGAGGGATAAGGTAATCCTAAATGTCAGTTTCACTTCTATTGTTCTTTGCTCACTTCTCTTATGTTCATTTAATTCATTGGCTTCATTTTCTCAAACTACTATGTAATACTTTGCTCACCTGTTTTATTAATTCACCTTCCTACCCTGCCCTCAACTTCCCAGTCAGTCTAGATTAGAAGCCTTTGACTCTGAAGAGATGGCCTGTCTTGATGATTTAGGAATGACCTGGGGAACTGCCAGGATGTAATGTATCTGCTATTCCTCAAACCTGCCTCTTCTTCTGAATGCTAATGCCTTAGCTGAGAATATAAAATCTGAAGCTTAAAGTTAGTTCGTAAATTAAGTATAGCATTTCAAGAAATACAAGATGAACCACAAAATAAGTGGAAAGTCCGTTCACTGTGGTTAGTGCTTTGGAGTAATCTGCCCAATGCTTTCTCACTGGAGGTAAATAAATTAAATCAGCAATCTTTGGAAATAAGATGATTTCTCCACTGTTTACACAGTGAAACTGAGGTGATGGTGGTAGTCTTAAGAGAAGAAGAGATCACAAAAGAAAAAAAGGTTGAGGAAAATAAAGATAATGAATGTAATTTGTATTAAGTATTGATTCCATGATATGAAGATGGTATGACAAGCAGCTGAATTGGAGCTATTTAGAGTCTACCGCTTTAAAAAATGGTTGGGATAGAATTGTAGTTGCTATTTAATAGCCATTTCCCCACCTTGTCTTATTGGCAGAGATCTGAATTTTTTTTCTTCTTCCCTAGGAAACTCAGGGGCAAATCTTGGTAATTCTAACTCTGTTAGGTTATTCTCATTCTCTTTGATGGTAATTAGTGCTATTAACAAGTCTATATAAAATGAGTGTCTGAATTAAACACAACCTTCCAATGTGGCTACTATGAATCATACTACTTCCGTGGGCAAGTTCTGTTAGGGCTGCTGTTCTCTACATACCATCTTTCTCTTAAAGGTCTGATTCAAAGGTGGTCTCTTCTGTGGAGACTTCCACTTGCTTCTCTTCCCCTGAGACTGAAGACTGCTCTATATTACGTAGCCTATTTGTAGTAGGCTGAATAAAGGCACCCCAAAATGTCCATGTCATAGAATATCTTAGTGGGCCCAATGTAGTAAAAAGGTTACTTATAAGAGGGATGCAGTAGGCAAAAGGGAGTAGTAGAAAGCAAAAAGTTGGAGTGATACAAGGAAAGTATCATGAGCCAAAAGAGAGCAGGAAGCCTCTGGAAGCTAAAAAGGGAAAGAGATTCTCCCAGGAAGTCTCCAAAAGGAACATGGTCCTACCAACACCTTGATTTTAGAATTTCAAACTCCACAACTGTAAGAGAATAAATTTTGATTGATTTAAGCTATTATACTAAGCTTGTGGTGAATGTTTTATAGCAGCAATACGAAACAAAGACACCATTATAAATCATTTTATTTATACCCACATCACACATTAGCATAATCACTTGCTTGTATATCTGTCACTCCATTCAATCTGAGCTGCTACACCTAAGGATCCTAGTCATCATTTTCTGTAGACTAAACACATTTTCTAGTACAAGATAGGCCCAGTGTTGTCTTTTCAGTAAATAGAGAAATAGATTCATGTTTATTTGATAAAATTTGGTATTTCTTGGGGGCACCACTGGATTATGTATAAAGGTAGATAATTGTATGGAAAATACAAACTATGCCGAATATCCTGAGTAGTTAGGACCAACTACTGGAAATGTAGAGGGGAAATTAACTGTATTTGTTGAAATCATCATTCCTTCTTTATCTTGTGGGTTGTTTTTTTTTAAATTTACAAGTACGTATGCTTTTATTTTTATTTTTATTAAATTATTGAGGTGACATTGGTTACTAAAATTACATAGATTTCAAGTATACAATTCTATAATA
Organism: Lyroderma lyra; assembly: GCA_004026885.1. Taxonomy (NCBI): domain Eukaryota; kingdom Metazoa; phylum Chordata; class Mammalia; order Chiroptera; family Megadermatidae; genus Lyroderma; species Lyroderma lyra. The sequence goes on from PVJL010005298.1 coordinate 44,444, forward strand.
TATCACCTATATATTATTGCATTGTGTGCTCACCACTCAAAGTCAAATTTCCTTCCATCACCATATATTTGATCCCCTTTATCCCGTATCACCTTCCCCCTCCCGCTTTAGCCTCTGGTATCCACTAAACTATTGTCTGTGTCTATGAGTTAGCTTGTTTGTTTGTCTTGTTTATTTGTTGCTTTCAGTTTTATATCCCACTAGCCATTAAAAAAATGATGAAATACTGCCATTTACAACAATATGAATGGAACTTGAGATTATCATGCTAAGTGAAATAAGTTAGAAAAAGTTGATTTCCATATGATTGCACTCAGAGGTGGGATATAAAACTGTCTTTTCAAAGATGTAATCTAACTAATTTTCATGTACCATTGTATTCTAAATTTAAAGAATCTTTCTTTATATATTACCTTCAATTCTATATTCAAACATAAAATAACATGACTTTGTAGAACAATCATGTATTAATGATTTTTTTAAAATAAGCAATGATGGAAGACAAACTTGAGATTTTTATTTTAGAAAGGTTTGAAAAGCTCCTACTAAGACAGAGAGATAGACACAGAAACAGAGAAACAAATAGTCCAATTTGTGAAAACTTTCCCTCATAGCCACAAATATCTCAGGACATATCTTAGGTATATAGACTGTGCATTAAAACACAGAATCAAAAAAATATATAACTCATTTGTAGAATTATAAAGGAAATATCCTGTCATAAAATTTATGTGCTACTGTAAACATCACTATGCTAAGTGACCAATCAATTTTAGTGTTAAATTGCTTATTTACATATTTCAAAATTAGCTGTTTTTATACTACAAATAAATAAAGCAACAATTCAAATACTTGAAAGCTTTAAACTGAAATACTGCATTCTGTTCATCAAAACTGTTTTCAATCATTTTCTAAAATTAAAATTAAATTAAGTCAATTTAAAGGAAATAAAACATCTGCCTTAGCAAATATCTGCTGTGAAGTTCCCACATAGCACTTATATATAGGTCTTTCTATCTCTCAACAAAAAAATTCAGAACTCACTGACTTTCTTGTAAAAGGTTGCATTTTTCTATTTTTTAAATGGTTATAAATGTTACTTCTATTTTAAAAATAATAGTTTAGATATTTTTTTAAATCTCACATGATATCAAAATGCATTTCTTTTCAATAATGAAGACAACAACTTCATTTGGCATTAATGGAAGAAGTGAATATGATCTTCAGAATTTTTTCCTAAAAGAATTATTTCTATCATAGACATAAACAACAGTTTAGTGGTTCCCAGAGGGCAAGGAGAGAGGTGACTAATAGAGGAGGGAAGGGAGTCAAATATATGGTTATAGAAGAACTGACTCTGGGTGGTGAGCACACAAGGCAGCACATAGATCTTGTATTATAGAAATGTACACTTGAAACCTATATAATTTTACTAACCAATGTCACCCTAGTAAATATCATTAAAATATTTCTGGACCCTTAAAATGTAAGTATTATAGGTAAAAAATCCAATGTGTTTTTATAGCATAAGGTCTTCCTAGATTCCTATTAGAAAAGTCAGTAATTTTAGAAGGTGACCTCCTGTAAAATGAGCTATTATTGTATTTGTCTGAGAGAAGTGGTAGGAACAGAATTGTTAAAGCGAAGCGTGAAGCATTTGATCTGACACTGCAGAAAATGAATCTCCTTTACTTGAATGCCTATGAAGCACACTCACATTCCTTTTCTTTGACTTGTGTCTTTGGGCAAGAACTTTCCTTTTAAGATTAAGAAAACATACACACACACCCACACACATCTGTCTGTTAAATAACAAGTTTTGAACAAAGACTAAGCAGAACTTAGACCTGAGCATTTGAGAAGAAAGGCGTTATTTTCTAAATGAGTTACCTAATTCTGTAAGGAATGTTGCAGATCTGAGCACAGCTTTAGGGATCTCATAGATAATATCCTTATCTTTAAAATGAAAGTCTTAGAAACCTATTAGCTTTGAATTGAATTTGTCCCTCAACTGTTTCCCATTTAGCTAAATGTCACAGAGGAATAATGGTCATATTGGCATTCTGTGTAGCTATGGGACACTTAAAGAGGGTGGATAGAATATAGGCTATAGTGGTGGGCAAGTTCCATGACATACACTTCAGAAGATATACCTATTTATCACCAGTAACTGCGTATGAAGTCATAGGTCAAGGTCATAAATCAGTGAACCTTTTCAATGGCAAGGGTCTCACATGGGATTCTCCCTGGTCCCCTACACATACATATTATTCATGGTAACTATATCTTGGCATTCTGAAGGTAAAAAAACTGGCATGTTAAATATCTGACTCATTTTTTATATAAAATATATAAAAGATAACAAAAGCACACAGGGGAATTGCAGTTTAGTAGACATAGAGTTTCAGTTTTGTAAGATAAAACATTCTTGATCACAACAATATGCATATACAAATAGTTAACACTAATGTACTGTGCACTTAAAATGGTTAAGATGGTAAACTTTAGGTTATGTGCTTTTGACCACAATAAAAAAGATAATAAAAGTACAGAAAAATTATAACAAACATCAGTGCAGGTATCACTCACACGTAACAATGTATTAAAAATGTCCCGTAAGAATTTCAGTTTTTCTAAAGAAATAAAATATAATTGAAATTGATGAATTCCCTTAGCTCTCCAATGGCATATCCTTTCTTCCTTCTTCAAAGATAAATACAACCCTAAAATAAGTATCAATATGTTTTAGCCATGCTTGTACAATTTTATTATAAAAGTGTGTAACCCTAAGTACTAAATTAAATACACATTATACATTTATTTGTGTTGAATATATTAAATAACATTTTTTAAGAATGGAGAGAGATAAATAAAAATAAAACCTCCAATTATAAACTAGGAAATGCCCTAATTTTCTAGAGTTTTAAAGCTATGTTTGACTCTATTTCCAGGATAATTGCCACATTTACCCCCGCCCCCTTGGCCAGTGTGTCAGTGTCCTAGGGCTTCAGTAACAAAACATCACAAACTGGGTGGTTTAAGCAAGAGAAACATACTGTCTCACAGTTCCGGGTGTTGGAAGTCCAAGTTCAAAGGTATCAGTAGAGTCCGTCCTTCTGAGGGCTATGAGGGATGATCTGTTCCATGTGTCTGTCCTAGCTGGTGGTTTGTCAGCAGTCTTCCGTGTTTCTTGGCTATGGATGCATCACCTCAATTTCTGCCTTCAGCTTCACACGGTGTTCTCTTCCGGTCTCTTCACATTATCTTCCATCTGTGCTTGTCTATCTCTACGTCCAAATGTCCCCTATTTATAAGAACACCAGGGTATTGGACTGGGATCCACTCTAATGATCTCATATTCACTTAATTACCATTTTAAAGACTCCATTTCTAAACAAGGTAACATTCGGAGGTCCTGAGGTTTAGGGCTTCAAGATATTCAACCCATAAGAGCCAGGTATGACCTACTCCATAATTACATGAGATAAATTAGCCCAGGACAATTAATGGGTTTAAATATCAAATATTAAGGCATATGTTCTTAAAAAGAATTATCTTTAGGCGTCACCAAAATTTTCACTTTGACATTTACAAGGATACTTACAAGTTTGGAATGGGAAATTTCTAACTTTCCATCCATCCATCCATCCATCCATCCAGAAAATCTTTCTGAAGCATTTACTTTAGAAATGCAAATACAAATACAGAATAAACTATTTTAAGATGCTTTTTTCCACCTTAAATGGCAGAGACAGGATATAGGATGGTGGTGGTTAAGACCAGGAGAACATGGAGCAGAGGGCCACTTCTATACAATGGCCAGGAATCTGGGATTACATTATAGTAATAAAACCAGATGGGTACATAACAGACACACATTTTATGATTCACTGGTCAATAAAAACTTATAGTTAAGGAACTCAGCTCTAAGTTTGCTTTAATTAAGCATTAAAATAATAATTGTCCAAGAAATTAATATTAAGTCATTTAAACTATGAAAATGGAATAGGCTTTGAAAATGTCACTTTTTAAAATTAAGGAGTAAAATGTTTGATGATAAAGTCATATTTCTCTATTGCTCCCTTGTGACTGATGCTCAAGTCTGTATAGGAGTGCAGTTTTCATACTTGCTTTTGTGTAATGAAAGGGAAAACTATCTTCAATTGTGGAATGCTAAAAAAAAAGCATTGTGCCTGAATGAATTCTTGTACAATTGGATGATTTTGATTTTACTTAGGCCATTTTATGTAATTTATTTCAAAAAAGGTTTTATTGAAGGTCTTTAAAAATGCAGCCTTTCATGTCAGGTTTTAGAGGCATAGTCAGTTCTTTGAGAATGAACCAAGTTATACAAACCTACATAGAGATTATCCCAGAGGTGAGTATAATTGTAAAAACTTAAAGTAATTAAATTGAAATTTTTATTATAATTTATAATAATAGCCATTAGAAATTCACTCTCATATGGCAATTACATTATAGAATATTAATGTAACTAAAATGAATCTTTCTCAAACTTAGAAACATTGTATCTTACTACCTTGTATATCACAAGGGACAAAGATACTTACAAGATGACTGTACTACTTCATGTATAAACTTGGAATTTGAATCCTGATCATTCTAAGGCATATTTTCTTTATCTGTGAAATGTAACAATTGAACTTAAGGACATCCAAACTCCCTCCCAGTCATTTTGTTTAGGGGAAAGTCTAACTCTCAGCTTATGTTTATTCAGTTACACTTACTTATCCAACCAGCCAACCATCCTTCCATCCATCCTGATTGATTCATCAAAAATTTAAATGGTTACTATGTGTCAGGCACTGTACTAGAGGCAGGGAATAAAAATTTTGACAACACGAACAGTGTCCCACAATACAAGGTATTTCCACAAGAATACAGGCTGTGTTCTGTGTGATTTTTATTATTTCACTCCTACTTCAACAGCATCAGACCACCTATTCCATACACCATCTCTTCCATCAACAATCTATTTCATCTCTAAATACAAAATCATTGCTTTTAATTTACATTGGAGTTTAGTCACTGCTGGGTCTTAACACCTGTTCTGCTCAAGAAAGAACTTTGTAATGAATTACTAGATCAAAGAAATTTTGCCTCAACAACCTTCATCATTTATTGTTAAACCCCATCACTTCATCACAATTGGATTGCATGGTTTCCTCACTCTCAGCCTGTGTGTAATCACGAAAGACTCTTGACTTTATACACCCATATTTGATTATCTTAGATGCTCCTCTTTGTCTGTTGCTCTTTTCTTCTACCCTGGATCCCCTTAATTTTGGAATTTCTAACACCTAGGATTCTTATTTCTAGGTATTGCCCAACTCTGTGATGCTATGATCAGTTCTACTGTTTCTTCTTTACAAAAGCATACTCTAAACAATCATGAACCCTGATACAATGCTTAGTCAACTTGCTTCTTGTTATTCAATTCAATCAGCTAACCTCTACAATGTAACACCAAAGGTACTATTAATGATCACACTTTTAATCCTGATCCTTTATTGAAGTGACATGAAGGGGCCAAAGTGAAAATAATTCTGCAAAACTATTTAGATAACCCACTCACAGTCTATTAAGAATGAGGTCACTTTTGGCTTAGTGTGTCCCATCATTATTTATATTAATAAGGTTGGATGCTGTTCAACTCTTCATTCCATTTCATGAAAGGATGAATATGATGGACCAAATAGCCAAAGTGTTCCAGAATCAAAGCCATTACAATTCCTTCAAGCTAGTTTGTCTTCAATGGTTTTACTTAAAACTTGGTTCTTAAGAGCCAGAAAAGCCTGCTTTGTTTTTTTTTTTTTTAATTTTCCTTTATTGATTATTATCATAATGATTTTGGCAAGGTATTAAACTTTTCTGAGGTCAGTTTCTTTATATGTAAAATAAGAGTAATAGCATTTAGTTCATAAGTTATTTTTATGAATATATGGGCCAACATATGAGGTCAGACAATTAATTTTAGGAACTCACCCTAGAAAAAAATGCTACATACCTCATTGCTGAATATCACTCCCATCACCTTCAAAGTACTCCCTCTGGGAAGCTGTGCACTGGCGGCAGTACCTAGTCCACCCTTTAAAGCAATTTGGAACTCTTTTTCAGGAATGGCCATCAGAGCTGTTCTGACACCTTATTGAGTTGTTTGTACAGTGCTACCAACATAAGTGCATGGTGGCAAGTTCACAAACTTAACTGTCAGATTTCGGACATGACCACAGCTCTGATGGCCAGTCCATGTATCATGTATCAATAGTACATTCCCATTTTCTGCTGAGTAGCATCAGATTTCATGAATTTAATGTAATATGTTTATCTCTACATGTTGATGGACATTTGAGTTGTTCACAGTTTTGACTATTACAAATAAGACTGTGAATATTGATGTACAAATATTTAAATGTATATTTACTTTCATTTCTCTTGGGTAAATATCCAGGAATGAAATGTGTACATTTTTTAAGATGCTACAACAAAGTTGCTACAACATTATATATTCTGATCAGCACTGTGTGAGTATTCTGGTTCACCTACATGCTCATAAAACTGGGTGTAGTAAGAGTTTCAATTTTAGTGATTTTAATCGGTATGTAGACATGTTTCATTGTGGTTTTAATGTACATTTTCCTAATAAGAATTATGTTCAGTATCTTTTCATGTGCTTATTTGCCACCCATATATGCTCAGTTAAATGTCTGTTCAAATCTTTTACTTATTTTTAATTCATTTTTTTCTCGTTTTGATATTATGGATATAAGTTCTATATCAGATATAAGATTTTCAAATATTTTTCCTAGGCTTGTATATTCTGTGGCTTATATTTTTGAATTCCTATAGATATTCAGTCTCCGTTCTTGGACATAGTTACATGAGTTTTCCTCTGGAGTCTTGCTTGTAAGATTTTTTAAGGGAAGACTGGAGTTTTCCGTCTAGGGCTAAGTACTTCCCAAGACCCTTGTTGGTATTCTATCCAATGTCTTGTGAATCATGAGGTTTTCAGACTAATGGTTAGGAATAGGCACTATTCCAAATTCTGCATCTCGGGGGAATTTTATCTTTATTCTTTTTCATGATTCTTACCACAACCTTGAGCAGTTTTATTTAATAAATCTGTCAATCAGTACGTAGCTAAACACTTGAGGGAGTCTCTTAAGATCTCTGGATTTTTATCTTTATACAGCTTTCTCCTCTCAGTTACTTTGCTACAAACTCTAGTTGCTTTGTTCTCCCCAAGCTCCAATTTCTCAACTAGAGGAGTCTGCCTGTATTTGCCTGGCTTCCACGTCTTTTTGCCTTGGCTTGCAAACTCTTTCATGGCAGCCAGCTGGGTAACCACAGAGCTTACCTCATTTATTTCTGATTCAGTTGGGTAACAATAAAACTCACCACATTTATTTCTCATTCCTCATCTCTCAGGAAACACTGTATACCGTTACCTGATAGACAGCATATTGAAAAACATCAGTTCACATGCCTTCTGAACTTTTACGTCAACCCAGTAAATTTAGCCCTAATATTTCATCTTCTCAGAAGTATAAGTTGTACATTTCATTTGTCAATGCTTTATGCCTGAGATAAATTTTTGAAATGATTCCATTTAAGGTGTGAAAACATTGAGAGAGACTTTACTTTAAAAATATTTTGGATCAGATGCTTTCCTTACTCCATTGTATTACTAAAGGTTTGGAAGAAATAATTAATCTAATGCGTTAATACTGTTTCTATTTCCCAGGACTCAACTGCAATTAATCTTGCAATGAATATTTAAAATATTTTGTATTTTATAGGTACTTGATGGAATTATACGATTAGATTTATTCTTAATGATATGCCAAATTATGAAAATCTTTTTTGTGTGTTTTATACCTGAGCACATTTTTATTTAGCTTGCAAACTTTGTAAAAAGCAATTATTGTATGTTAATTGTATTCAATTAAATAAAGTATGATCATATATTTTTAAATTGGATAATTTATATTAAAATAATATATGGAAATGTTTATAATTGCTTATTTATCTTTTGTCTACATATATTATTGCTAAAATAATTACTAATATTCAAATGTGAGAATATTTTAATATACCAAATGAATTCAGACATTAAAACTGTTAACAATAATCTAATTATTTTCATTGGAATTTTTAAAATCACATCTAAATAAATGAAGTTTATCTTTTTTAAAGTTGTATTAGTTGAACAGTTTTACTATTGCATTTTACTGGATATTACAAATAATCTTTTGAAAAAGCCAGTGCAATTTTTGATAACAAATAAACCAAAGGAAAAGTGAAACATCTTCCTTTTTTGAGATTTTGTTGATATTGTTATTGCTGATTTTCTTACCTATATTGTCTACCAGAAGACTCCACCAAACAGCTGTCTCAATGGTAGAATAAAAAATTCAAATGTATTCAGTAAGAAAACTGGGATCCCAGTAGACATTTGAACTCTCATTTTCTCTTTATATAAAAGGTGATTAAGTCACTTTTAAGAGCTAAAAAGAATCATGTGCACTATTAATAAACCTTAGTAGAAAATCATCATGCAAACAAATTCCTATACTGTTTAATAGTAGAGATTAAATAAATAAAACATTAAACTATTTTCATTTTAATGGAAATTTCTACTCCTTTGGCTAGAAACTTAATTGGTCTTAGTTGGCAACTTGGAAGAGTATTTGCCTACTGAAATCTATGTACTCTGAACTTAAAGCTTCTAAAAATGTTTAGCTCTTTATTCTCAAGGTAACAAGATTCAAAAAAAAAAAAAAAACTTTTGACATTAAAAGATTAAACAGAAATAAAAATTTGTGAATGTACAGATTCTCAAAAGTTCAGACCTTAACTGTGATAGGCCTGTTTGTTCCTTTCTTACATGTGGATCATGTTTGTGTTTTGGTGTTTATGCTATAATGAATTCACAAATTATTAGATTGTTTAAAACTTGCTTGATAATTTACACTAACTTTTAGTGGAGTTAACATCATGTACTTTAATAGCAACAAAAGATCAAAATCATTGACTGTTTTGAAATAACAGGAAATTTTAAATTAAATTTAAATCTTAGTTATCCTGTGCTGTTACAAATAAGAGACATATTTACCTTAATTATAAAGCCTGATAAACGACTCTCCATTATAAGACTATCTAGCTGTTTGTTTCTAAATCAATTAATTACAAGAGCTTACTTGAGCTGCCTGAAGTCAACATTACTTACTGCAATAATTTTAGTTGTGTTTCCATAGTAATAGTTGTATTTAGAAAATAATTCTGTAAATAGTCAATAGTTTGGTTTTTTGTTGCATGGGACAGCAGTGTTGCCTTATGAACAAATTGTGTCTTTGCAGTACTTGAGTGTTTGAATAAAGATCAAAGCACCATTATACTGCATTATTTCTATCATTCTGTTAGTGAATATGATCATTATGTAGAGTTACATACAGTTAATTCTTTTTTCTTTGATATTTTTATCTAAACTTTCATGAACATCATTAATATATCATTCATCATTAGGAAAAATTATTCTATAGAAATGGGTATTAAAGACTAGATGAATTCTGCAAGTATAATCACACTATAAATAACGTGAATAGATTGACACATGTCAAAAACAGTAGTACCTCTGAAAAGAAAGTGAAACATTAGTGTGGACAAGCTCAATAAGAGTCATATTGAAAAACATAACATTTTCACTACTTTTACCATCTTTAATGGAAGTCTTTTGTCATAAATAAAGCAAAACTTTCATAACTCATACTAATTAAATCTATTGCTTGAGTGTGAGGTTTATTTCTAGCTTTTGTTCTTAGACAAACTGAAGAAACATAATGAACTGAAAGTTAATGGTCTGAATATCTCAAAACAACTCAAATGATAAAGAAACTCAAGATGTATGGCTTAGTGGCTGAAAGACACAAGGGGTTTAAGGAGCATGTGTGTCTCCAATTTATGGAGTACAAAAATTACCATATGACATTTAATATTCTAAGTGTTATTTAAATACATATTATCATGTTTTTTAATAGATAAGAAAATTGTAGTTCAGAGAGGGTGAGTGGTTAAAAGTCACACAAATCTAATTAATGGAATTGAGTCTGCACTATCTGTGTCATGTTTCTTTCCCTGCAAGCTACTTCCCTATAGACACTTTCATACTCTGAGGAATGTGATATGGACAATATTTTTTTCCTCTTAGGTCTATAAGAAAAATCAAAGCCTTTTGGATTGTTTCAGTCTTCAATAAAATACCTTGTGCATCTAATTTTAGTTGTTTGAAAAATCTCCCAAGCATAAAATTCTTATATTAAAATTCAAGAATTTTGGAAAACTAAATCAAATTTTCTCACAATGTACAGGGCTCCATCTTTTGAAACAGATGAGTTAAGAGACAGTTTGAAATCCATTTGACACCCTTTGCTTCTACAGCAGGTGCTATGTTTCTTTAAATTATGCTCATATGATTATGAATTAAGTCAAGGAATAACTCTTAAGTCCTATTTTAAAATATGAGTTTATGTTTATTTCTAGTATGTCCTTTCTTTAAATAGATGTTTACAATATAATGCATTTTGCTTTTATATTTTATAGGTTACAAAATCTGAGTTTATTCCTTTGCCAACTTTAATTCAGAGCCTGCAACCTAATCCTGGGAATTCACAATAGTGGCTTAAAATTTTTTTATGTCCAATATTTGATCAAATAAACAAGCAAACAAAAATCCCCATACCTAATACAACATATATCAGTGGTTGTTCTTTCAACACTGTTTACCCTAATAAGCACCCTTGTATTAAGAGATGTACCTCTGAGCACTTGTCTGGTCCTGATAAGACATACCTCAAGGGACCAAGGGATCTCAGAGAGCAAAATATTCTACCTATTCCATTTAAATAAAGCCATGTATTCCAGATATCCTGCCTGACACATAAATCAAGACACAATTTATCTTTGAATTTGTGAATACATAATCTTCATATTTAGAACTACAAATCAGTAGGTTGTGTTATGCAAATGTAAATTTATATGTCACTTTTTAATTGTCAAAGACTTAGGTTAGAGTCTACCTGAAAGCTGAATATAAGGTTTATATTGTTACTGGGAAAAAATACAAAACAGCTATTTTCACCCAAAAAGACAGCAGTCATCCAAAATAAATTCATAAAAGCCATTATAATATTTAAAAATCCCTTTTGCATTTTAGTCACTATATGCTACACTAAATGTGGATCATAGTAGATTGTGAATAAACCCGTTATAATTATATATTATTAAATAATTCCAAAAATATTCTTGGAAAATCATTGGTTGGTTAATTTTTGTTATCTTTGCATCAAAATTAAACTATCTATGGCAACAATGTTTGGCATATTGACAACATGATTGTGCCAGACAGAATTCTAAAATGGCTCTCATGACTTCTACAATTCCAAAGATCTCCAATTAAAAGTAATAACCATGAATTTCAATCTGCCAAAGCCACTTCCCTGAGCACATCTACCCATATTACATAAGTCAAATTTGTGAGAATTTGAAAAGGTCTCCAACTCTGGAAATATGACACAGAAATTGTTACCCCTCCATGTGAGCGAATCGGCTATATGGTGAAATGAATCAGTTGGAATCACAGGCTCACTTGCAGTTTTTATTCCCCTTCACAGAACGTTTGTGTAACAACCTTATTTCAGACTTGTATGTTCAACTACTTACTAAAAATCTCCACCTAAATTTACAGTGTTAGCAGAAATAACTTTTTTCCTTTTATCTTTGCTTTTCCACATTTATTCACTCTCTCTTACTAAATAATGCAATTTCTCAGGCTAGATATATAGAGTCATTCTATTTATTTATTTAGCCCTATGCCAGTCTTTTCCTCAAACTTTCAGTCAGGCCCTCATCATTTCTTCCCTAACTGTTTTCAGTAGTCTTCTAACTGAACTCTCTTTTCCCAATAGCCATTCTAATTTATGGCTCACAGTGATGCCATGATGGTCTTTCTGTAATACACAGTCAATCATCTGTATATAACCTCTCCATGTTAATCACAGCTTTCACAGCAAGATCCAAAGTTATTTGTCACTCATGACAGTCCATGATCTTCTTCCATTCTCTTTAGACTCATCTCCCATCATGCCTTTAAAAGACATTCTTTTGTCCAGTTGAATCTTAGTTCCTGATGTTTTGGAAGGCATTATGTGCTACATTTTTAATTAATTAATTTGCTTCTTCTTTTATAGTTCCTTTGCATTGTCTGTTGCAGTCTTTGTTCTCTATACTGTGAATATCAATTTACCTATATATATTTTTTTGCCTTTAGATCCTATGTCCATCCCTTAAAGGATAACTACAACCAAGGAAACAGTTTGATGCATGTGGTCACTTATCAAATATTTGAAGAGTCCAGAAAAGAAGAGAGAAGAAAAACAGTAATTATATGGGGCTTTATATTATCCCAAATGTTTAAATGGGATTCAAACAAAGTGTCATTACAGTTCTGAAAGAGAAACAAAGATATTAGAATAAGATTAATGAAGGTGGTGGACACTGACTTAAACCCTGAAAAAGGAAATTTTTAGTATTGTGAACGATATTCTAGGCATAGGAAAAGGCACTGTCAGGAAAGCGTAAGTTGTGGTCAGGGAATACAAACCTAAATTCTTGGGTATTTACATACGCAGTCTTGAGAGATAGTGGTAGGAAGCTTGGGTCATGACATACTTTTAGAAACAAGTGGGAAAATCTATAATTAATTCTCAGAGTAATAAGGAGTTAGTGAGGATTACTGTTGATTTCTTTGAGAGCTAATTAAATCTCTGTTTAAGAAGATCTTGTAAAGTTTTCTTCCGTGACTCAAAAATGAGATTTATCAATATCCAACCTTCTGATCCTATTGAAAAGAATATTTCAAATTATTACTATCACACAAATGTGTAAAATAGTCACATGTTTACTAAGTCCCACTAATAATTATAATAAACTTGGGAAAAATGTATCTAATTTATCTTTTCCCCCCCAAATCACACAGCACACTGTCTTGTGCAGAGAAGATGATGAAAAATGTTTGCCACATTAAACATTCTCCATGGTTTGACAGTTATCAAAATATTGGCGTTCAAAAATACACAGTTAACTCAGAAAAACCAAATCTAGTTTATTTTGATTTTAAATTTTTCAAGGCACTTTAGGATCTTGCGGTCATCTGAGTAATCATTATAAAGATTAATTCTCACTCTTCAGAATTTAAAGAAATGCATATGTGAGATTTTTTTCCCCTGTTTTCAAGTCTTAATTCATTCAGCATTCAGCAAGAAATCTCTGTGCAGGGCACAACTCAAGAGTCAGACCTGTAATTTTTGAACACCCCATTCATATTTACCTTATTTACTACACTGTATATTTAATTAATTTAAGATGCTGTGTGTGTTTATAATTGTATTACACAATTTCAAGAGTTTCTATTTAATGTACCAATTTACATGCTGTTTAGAAAAATAGTTCCTATATTGCTACACTCTGTTACCCTATCAGTATTCTTGGTACTTTTTTTCCTTTTGTGCATTGTTGTTTCTAGCTGTTAGGTTGGAAGAATAATAATTTTTGCATCAAAGCTATGCAGGGCAGTTCGTAGCTACTTTACAGTTAATGTAATTCTCATTGTATTTTCAAATCTTCTGTTTTCTTGGCTGTGTTGTACACAGGATGATACAAGACCAGCAGACACAAAGACACTGCAAAATACAAGATCAAATATAATCACTTGATACTTTTAGTTGCAGCTTAAGTCCAAATCATTCAAAAGTACTTCACACATAGATTATACAATCTTCCACAGGGTAAGTACAGTTTCATTAATTTACTTCATTACATAATTGCCATCATCAACTAATTATATAAAAAAGTCAAGCCAGTAAGATTTTATTGAGCACCTTTTATTATGCAGATTACTTTCCTGGTCAAATAGAGTAAGTTAGACTTTTCAGTATGTAGATCCACATACTCTCCTTTGTTATAGCTTAAAATTATTTTCAAATGATCACTTTTATGTCCCTAAAAATTTAAATCTACTTTCACATTTTCTTGTGGTGGAAGTTAGCATATTGGAGAGAATTCACTTTAGTTTTGTTGAAGATGTAATACTGCAAAGAAAGTGATAGGTAGGTTGTTTTCCTGTGTATCCATCCATTGTGTCTCCAGCACTATTATCAATAGGCCAACAAGTATGAAATGCACCTCCTAAGAGAATATGCAGACCATGTTACTCAGTGCTAAGGTACTTTATAGAAGTCATCCTTGCTTCAAGGTACCTACATTGAATTTGACTCATTACTTGTTATTTGAACTGAGATGGAAAGCTTAATTTCAGGTGACCCATTACTTGTGTGAACTAGGTGCCATCTAATGGTCCAATATCCTTCCTTGTTTTACTGATGATATAACACACTTGCATTTATAGATGAGAGTGGTTGCACAAAATTGAGAGTGTAATTCATAGTTACAGGGCAGTCTGCTAAACATTAAGCTTGCAGCTTAGAATCAGATCTGTGCCCATCGCAACCTCGTTATTATTCTGAAGTCAGAAGAAAACATATTCTGTGAACTTCTATCAGCCCCACATTGCCCAGACAGCCCCATATGCAGTAGTACATGTTAAAACACACAGACATACAGAGTCTATTCTTTACCCACTCAAAAATGAAACAGCTTAAGAAAAATCAAAGTATACTCTGTATTATATAAGTAAGTGCTACAGTCAAAGAATAGCCTGGAGAATGTGGAGAAGTGTGTATTTTCCTTTCAGACCTAAATTCCAAGAGTCACTGGCAGTTATAATAATATCCTATGAGAACCCTGAATGTTTGCATGGCATTCAGTTTGAATTTGTAAAAGTGAACCTTCTTGAAAGAAGTCTTTCAGTCATGTTGGAAGCCAGTGGGTGATAGAAGTCTAATATGAACAGTTCGAGTAGCTGGCTGCTGCGAGGATTTTCGTACCGAGTTAACTTATTGCCATCATCTGCTTCCCGATCTTGTTTGCAGTCACCAGCTGTCAAGGGGAGATTTTACATTTCACAATAGGAAATATGCATCTGGACACCAGATTTCTAGTAGTTTTACAGAAATTTATCCTATGCTTTCAAAAAGGAGAAAAATCAATTCAGTTTTAGTTGTAAACTTGTTTCAGAATATTATGACTTTATTTATGTATATGTTTATGTGCATATGTTTGTGTATATCTTTATGAGTATATACATGTGTGCCTATAATTTTAGTTTCAGATGACTCTTCCAGACTATAATTCAAAATTTTTCATTGGTCTTGGAATACAGTCATTAATTTTAGTAAAAAGGATAGAGATTGCTATATTTAAATAACTATAGTGTAGGATATTTACCGATAGTCTTCCATTCTTAGATAATGAGTTAGTCCACAGTTGTGAATTTTCTATATAATTAATGGTAAAATCTTTAATATCCAATATAACAATTTGAAATTTTCAATGGAAAATATATTATAATAAATTCTTGATGTTCTTAACAAATAGATTTTAATAACATTGTAAACTCTATTATTTGGTTCACTTTTCTAAATAGCATTGCTAATGTAATATGGTATATTTGAAATCATATTTCTATATATAATAATCAAAGAACAACACTGTAATACTGAATTGTGGATGTGGGCAGTGTCTGGGCTTATTTCCTTGCTCTTCCTCTCCTTTCATATGTTAGTCTTGTCTGTATTTTGTTTTTCAGCAAAGTGCCAAGTAATTATAAGACATTGAACCTCAAGGTCACCCTTAAATAATAATTTCCACAAATATTAAAATTAAAAGAATTACCCTGGCTGTTTCTAGTTTCTTTTCAATCATTTCTTATTTTTGAACCATCATCTAAAAGTTTGAGGTTACCAGGACATAACCTTTATTTTTATTTTTTAAATTAAATTTATTGGGGTGACATTGGTTAGTAAAATTATGTAGATTTCCTATGTGCAATTCTATAATAATCACTTATATACTGCATTGTATGTTCACCATCCAGTCAGGTCTCCTTCCATCATCATATATTTGACCCCCTCTATCCTCTTCTACTGCCCTCCCTTTACGCTCTGCTAACTACTAAACTGTCGTCTGTCTGTATGAGATTTTGTTTGTTCATCTTGTTTGGCCTGATGTTTTCAGTTTTACATCTCACTATAAGTGAAAACATATGGTTCTCACCTTTTTCCGTCTGAATTATTTCGCTTAGCATGATAATTTCAAGATTCATCCATGTTGTCACAAATGTTAATAGTTCACTTATTTAAAGGTTATTTCCTCCTCGTACTTGAATGGGAGGAAATAACCTTTAAATAAGTGAGCTATAGTTACTCCAAACACATTTCAGACTATAAATTGTCAAATGGGCTATTTGTGGAAAAGAAGAACCAAGGAGTACAGTATTCTAAATATATCCCTAAAGAATACAACATGTTTAAAAGAAATTCAGTACAAGATAATCTGATAAGTATGTATATTATTCAAATTATAATGGTCTAACAGTATTTATGAGTCACTGACAGAAGCCAAAAATAAGTTTAAAAATGCTTGGTAATGCATCAACTAACAATTACCATATTTATTAATTACAGTGATTTAAGCTTCATAATATAGTGGTTAATAGAATGGCTTTTAGAGTCAAATGGACATTACTTTCTATTTGACATGCAAAGTATTCCTGTTGTGATAAGTTAAAAGTGATCTTTTGTTTAAATGAAAAGTAGTCAGAATTACAGTTTGCTTTCTTTAAATACATAAAATAGAAAAGGGATTATGTAAAACATTACAATCTTTCTTTGGTTCATGAACAGGTAACTCAATAAGTGCCTGAATATTTGATGGGGTGGTGGTGGGGAGTCTTAAAAGGCCATTAGAATTTAAAGTGGATTGAACATGTTTGGTATAAATTATGTTATAGAGCATAGAGTAAATTATTCCACATCCAAAGAGAGAGAGATGCAAAGAGAAAAGGGAGATGATGAAAATGATGTTAGAACTTCAATTGCATTATTTGAACAAATTTATGATATAGGCATTCAAAGCATTTGACTGCTAAAGAATCTGTGTCTCAGAGAGTTTTGAATCTTGACCAATATAACCAGCCAAATCTAAAAATAAACTCAGGATTCTAATTAAAATCTGTTCTTTTCCAAATACTAAAATCATTAGGATGCTGGCTAAATGAGTTTCAATGTGACCATGAGAGAGAAAAAGAGTAGGGACATAAAACTGTAAATATTCATATATCTTTATAAATTTGTATTTAACAATTTATATTTCAAAAAACTATCAATTAGAATTTTTTTACTTGTTTATTTACTTGCTGGTCACTTCCTGACTGGTCACTTCTCTATTTAAATTGTTTACTTTAACAGACCACTTTGCCCTCACTCCTTCAGATAATAGAGTAGCCCTAATCTTCCAAAGGTAAGGCACCATGCCAGCTAAAGTCACTTTCAACCCATAACTAAGTACTTGAACATTTGGGGGCCATGGTTGTCCATATGCGTCACTCTTACTTTAGTTCTTACTACAAGTAAATCAGTGAAGTATAATGAAAATGAAATAGTTTTAGAAGTCAGGTAGACCTGAGACTAAGTCCCTGTTAAGACAGCAACTATGTGTGTGACTTAGAATGAGTAATTTGTGAAGATGTGACAGTGTGAATGCAAAGTGTATAACACTGTTCTGCTCATACAGTATTGTCACAGTATATGGTTAGCATGATTACGTTCACTACTAAATAAACTCAAGTTTTTTTTGTCTAAAATCTCTCAGTAAGACAGATGCCTGCTTATACACTTACCACAATTAGTTGGTGTCCTCATTTTCTTCATGTCTCTTTTAAGACTTATTTTGGGGGTAACTGGTATCTGACTCTCATGTACCCTGCAATCTTATGACCCAGGATTGTGAGACAATAAATTTCTATGCTCTAAGCCCCCCAGTTTGTGTTATTTTGTTACTCTAGTCAAAGGAAAACAATACATCTTCTTTCCTTCACTGTTTTATTATTCAACACTTTTGGCAATATATCTATTATTTTATAACTGTAGTCAGTGATGAATTATAGAATAATATCCCTTTCTAAGTGTAAAGTTACATTCTGTTTTACATATATTAACTCATTTAATTCCTATAACAATTCTATAAATAAATACTATTACTTTGCCTTTTACAGATGAGGACATATAAGCACCAAAGGTTAAATAATGTGCTCAAGGAAACACAAAACCTTCTTGGTTAAGTTACTTACATTTGTCTGTCTTTCATATTGATGCTGATTTCACTTTTGCCTGATAATGTTGTAAAACATTTAAGAATAAATGTGACTTACTTGGGAACCAAGTTGCTTAATTAAAGTAGTTACAATATCAGAGGCATAAATATCTAAACATGGGGAGTTCTGTCATCTTATTAGAGTTCACATTGCCCACTTGCTCAGAAAAAAGGGGCAAATGGAAAGAATTGAAAAGTGAAAGGAAAGTCACTCTTCTCTATTCAAGAGGCTGTTTCTTGCTCCTACCTAGGTTTTGATATTATGCCCTGGACAGAATGATAAGACAAGCAGTAAAACCTCCCTGAGGACTTTCTTATTGCATTTCTTTCTATTTATTGATATTAAATTTGCCATTTGCGACAAAATGGATGGGCCTGGAGATCATCATGCTAAGTGAAATAAGCCAGACAGAGAAAACAAAGAACTGCATGATTTCACTCATATGCGGAATATAAAACTGAAAGCAAAGAAAAAAAGAAATGAACAAATAACCCATGGATGCAATCAATAGTTTAATGTTTATTTGGGGACGAGTGGGTTAGGGAGGGGAGAAAGGGGAGGGGGGTGGGAGAGGAGGGGGGGAAGCTAAATATAAGGTGATGGAAAGAGAAGTCACATTAGGTGGTGAACTTATTATACATCAAGTTGACAATGCACTGTAGAATTGTATGCCTGAAACCTATGTAATCCTTGCTAACAGATGTCACCCCAATAAGTCTAACAATAAAAATGAATTAAAAAAAAAAATTTTGACTATCAATTCAGCATAGTATGCCAAAATATTTCATTCTTTCTATTTGCTCATTTTCAAGAGATGCTAAAATAATGTCATAATACATCAATGTGGTTTAAAACACCCTTTTTATATAGCTGTCACACAATAATAATTTTAAACCTACAGAAACTTGTTTTAATTCATAATTTCACTCTATCAAGGTTTAGAAATTATTTATAAAAGTTTGTCAAAACTGTCAAGAGTCTGATATTTTGCCCTATTTTCAAATAAGAATTTATTTTGCCATGGTGTCACGAATGTTGGCAGAAGATGTAAGACTCCTTGGTCAGAGACAAAGGACTTATTACTCCTAGAAATAGTAATTGTCTGAATACTAACATTTTCTTGCGCTGGTTACCTAGGCCCTATTTCCCATAGGGCTACATGAAAAGGGCCAGATCACAGGTGTGTACTTGTACACAGTGGGTTTCACTGCAAAAGAGGAACACTAAAGTTAGAGAATCTGAATGTTTTATAATGGAAGTAAGCATGAGTACCCTGTGCTCTGGATACTAGCTCTATCTTTCAAGACTGTAAGCAATCATACCCTTTGCGCTAAAGAACAATATCATCTCTGTCTTCCAAAGACAGTTTTCTGTGGCATCATCCTTGAAAAGATAGAAGTTACTAGATAATTTATGGAGATTTAGTAATATATTCGACCAACTCCATTAACAGTTCTGGAATAAATATTAATGATGCCAATGAATAAACATACATAATGAGTAAGAACGGGAAAGTAAAAATACTACATAATGGACAACAGATGATGAAAAAAGAGCAAATTAAATGAATATCACATTGTTTCCATTGGGTCTTTTACTTCTGGTTGGGAGAGAATAATAGGGACAGAAATTACCTTTTAAAAAAACTAGACAAATGCATGGGACAACTGTTATCAGACATTATGCATCAGCCAAAGATCCCTGTGGAGGGAAAAAATAATAAAGTGATCTATATGATTGCCTCAACCTACTGCCTTTAGATAGTTCACAGGCTGTGTCTCAGGGAAATGAAAACCCAGCTCAGAAGTTCTAAAATGAGATGGAACTAGAAGTCGCAGAAGTCTAAAGGAGGTGGCATATACAAGAGTTATACTGGAGAGAAGACAATATTGTATCCCTAATATATAAATATTCACAAAATGAAGAGGACAGAACTAAATGTTTAAAATGGGCATATGATTTGAGCTGGCACTCTACCAAATAAGACACATAGATGACAAATACACACATGAAAAGAGGCTCATGTTATTAGTTGCAAATCAATTAAATACTAATTAAAACAAAATGATATTGTACTACACTCCTGTAAGTATGTCTAAAATTAATAAGATCAATCATACCAAGTGTTGAGGACAAGGAACAACTAGAATTCTCTTACAATACTATGGGGTTGTAAAATGATAGCAACACTTTTAAAAGCAGTTTGTCGATTTCTTTGTTTCCTACATTTCCATATGGTCTAATCTGTATACTTATAAGGATTTGCCCTTGAGAAATAAAAGTACATGTCACACAAATAATTTTACAAGAAAGGTCACAGCAATTTACTCATTATAGCCAAAAACTAGATCCATCCTAACTGTCAATTAACAAGTGAAAATTGTGGTAATTCTATACAGTGAATTAATAATAAAATACAATAAAATAGAATGAACAAAGGATACACCCAATAATAGGCTATATCTCAAACTGACCAAAGTAAAAGAAGCCAAACAGTGAAACAGTATATATCATATGATTTCAGTTACATAAAATTCTAAAATGTGCAAACAAACCTCTGGAGACAGAAAGCCTATCAGTAGTTGCCTGGGGATATGGGAGACAAGGGATTGGAAAGGAACATTACAAAATGTTTTGTGATGAGTATGTTCAACATCTTGATTGTGATAGTGTCATGGGTATATATGCATGTAAAAACTAATTCAAATATACAGTTTAAATATAGATAGTTAACTGTATATTTCAATAAAGTTGTAAAAAGTCTTAATAAAAGATTATATGAATGATACTAATGATTAATTAGGAAATAGCAAATGTAAACAGTAAAAAACAAATTAGCTTGCAACAGAATGGTTATATCAGAGAATGTTTGTTTACAAGTATAATAAATGAGTAGGTTAAAACTCTTCATACTGGGCCTGGAGCCAAACAACAAAATGAAACATTGTTTCTATGACTTACCTATTGGACTTACTATTTTTCAGTATTTTTTTAAGCAAAAGAAATTCTGGGAAAAACTTTCCGGCATTGTAAAAAGAATGTGAACTTGAGGAAAAGAAAAGCTCACATTTTCTGTATCTGATTTCATTAACAATTCTGAAGGTCTCTCATCTGAATTATTATTATGAATTACTACTGGGAAAAGTATTTGCTATTGTGCATGTGATTGGCAAGTAAGTATATCCCTCGACACTATACAGATGAGCAGAGTCAAATATAGAAGAGAGATGATGTGTATCAAATGTGCCAACAGCCACACTTACCTGAGGGGGTTCCCATTTGTGCAGCAGAAGCTGTTTCATCACTTGGCGGGGAGACCTCACATTCCTCTACACCTGGCTTTTGCTCGTGGTAATAAGCCAGACTCTCCTCCGCAGGACAGGGGCTTGCCGAGCAGCTAGAAATGAGACTGTATGGTGGGTAAATTTATCTTCAGGTTTCCAAAAGCACCTCAGGGTGTTTGGCATGCCTTCCTCACTACTTGGCAACCAGCTCCTAGATTGCCCATATTTATGAGGTCCAAAAGAGCCAATTTTGCCAAAGTCAGTGTTTTTCCTCTTAAACGTTTTGAGGAAAAAATTAAATTCTGATGGTAAAATCTTAAGTAGCAAAGTAAAAGTTGTGGATTACAGGGGGTCAGAGTGGAAATAGCATCTCTTGCTCTTAAAGATCACACCTCACAGATCCTCAGGACTTCATGGGCAATTCTACAAAGGTGTTTTCTCACAGTGAAGTCAGCTTTACGAGTTTATAGGCAAGTTGTGGCTACGCTAGAAATTTGCAAGAGGAATTAAAAGGCTATATTGTCAGGAGGAAAATTCAAGGGAAGTAATCTGAGAGAGGCTATTCCTGTTCCTCCTAGGTTCAAAGATGAGAACTGAGTTTAATATAAGCACAAGAAAAATTGCACTGTTTTCTCTCACAAATAGAAGTTACAGGAGATGTCTAGAAAATAATAGCTTCACTGTTAACAGTTATATTAAATTATATAACTAATTACTGAATAGTCAGCTCTTGAAAGAACAGCTTCCTTCCTACTGGAACCCACAGCATTGGAGGCAAAGCAAGTGAGGCACCGTAGTCAGAGCCTTCAGTTCAAATCCCCTTCAGCACTCAACTAGGCATTTGAAAGAGGCTATTTAATACCACTGAGCCTCAGGTTCTCTGTCTTTAAGATATAGGCAAAATACCTAAAACTTGGAACTATTAACAGGTAAAATGAACATAGCACAGTAGTTCATTGAAGTAGGTGTCGAAGAAATAGCAATTAGCATGAATTAATGAATGTTAGAAGTGACATTCATGTGTAATTTAATGTTAATCCTAAAACAAAAATGGTGAATGGCCGACTTTGCATATTACTTTAATTGATCATTATTTATAGATAAGATAAAATAAGAAGGAATACGATAGTAAGGAGCTTGGGAGATCACATAGGAGGCATACACTTCGGAGTACTGATTTTTTAATTGTTAGTTTCAGGTATACAAAACAACATAATGATTAGACATTTACACGCCTCAAGTTTACTATCCATCTGACACCATACACAGCTATAACAGCACCACTGTGGAGTGCTTATATAGTAGAATTCCCATTAACTGGAACTCAAGCAATTGGCACGCTTAATCAACCAGCAAAAATGTTGCCAGTTGCTTGAGATTCTGCCAGTTGTTTGAGGGCTGGTTGCTTGAGTTCTGGTTAATGATTCTGCTTACATTTATCCAGCATCTACCAACCCCAATGGGTGTTGGTTAACTGAGACTCTACTGTATCTATACTCTCATCATGGCCTCAGTTGCTAACACCATCTAGTTTTTTTTCTGTCAACTCTACTCTCAGTCCTCTTAGCTCACATAAATAAATACTGGTTATTTATCTCTTTTATAAGAATGTAAATTTTGCAATTAATTTAGCTAACATTACAATTTCAAATATAAATCATATGCTAACACACAAAAGCAAGACAAAAATACCAATATTAGTGATTGCAAATATTAAAGAAACAAATACAAAAACTCATCACTGAAAACCCCATTTGAGTAGCATTACATCATGGAGGTGCACAATGGCTCTGACAAAAAGTGAACAGGCATCACCAAAAGATAAAAAAAGGTTACATTTTTCTACACAACATACTTGGAAAATAACTCCTAGGAAATTTGTATTGGTAGACAGGAACCCTGGCCTATAAAGTAAAGTGTTCTCGTGGAGAGTTTGAGCAAATTATACTGATGTCATTTCTCCCAGTTCACAGGCAAAATAATGGGCTAGCAGAAATATCCTACCTAACGATCCCTAATGTATCCACATTCACTTCACATTCCAATTGTCCACAAAAAAAGTGGAATGGTTTGTAAATGTTTAAAATGAAATTTCTGGGAATATTATTTACATTTTTCTAGATAAGCACAAGTTATGAACATTTTTTTTTTTTGCTCTTTTTTTCAGTTGTATTGGGTATAAGTGACAAATATAATTGTAATATATTTAAATACACATGTGTGTGATATATGTATACAATATATTATATATACAATATATTGTGTTTCTGATTTGTATTTCTCTGATGATTTCTGATGCTGAGCACTTTTTCATGTATCTATTGACCATTTCTAAGTCTCCTTTAGAAATATGATTTTATTTATATACACCTTGTGATATTAACCTTACATATTTAACTTTGGGGAGAGAAGAACAATTAAGTTCTACTCTGTTAGCAAATCTCAGTTGTACAATATTATCAAGTATAGTCATCATATTACACATTAGGTCATCAGACCTTATTCATCTTATAACTGAGAGTTTGTACTCTTTTATGGACCTCTCCTCTCCCCCTTTTCCTCAAACCCAGACTTGGCAAACAACATTCTAATCTCTGTTTCTATGAGTTTGACTTTTTTTTAAATTATAGATTCCACATAAGTGATACTATGCAGTATGTGTCTTTCTCTATCTGGCTTATTCACTTAGCCTAACACTCTCCAGGTTAATCCACACTGTTGGAATCAGCAAGATTGCCTCTTTTTTTTTAAGGCTGAAAAATATTCCATTGTGTGTGTGTGTGTGTGTGTGTGTGTGTGTGTGTATAGATACAGATATATATATCTGTATCTGTTAGAACTGAGTCCAAGTTGTTCCAAGATTTGTGCCTGAAAAGCCGCAAGCCCAAAGAACATACCAGGTTGCTGTGTGTCAGAGACAGGTTTATTGAGATATGTCCTTTTTTAAAGCATTAGTCTCTTAAATCACATAGAAAACAAAAAGTTAGCTTTACAATTGCCCATTTATTTACATTTTATGGGATATTTATTTCTTCATATAGCTTTGAGTTACTGTCCAGTGCCCTTTCATTTCAACATGGAAAACTCTTTTTCAGCATTTCTTTCAGGGAAGGTCCAGTGGTGATGACTCCCTCAGTTTCTTTTTATCTGGAAATACCTCAATTCTCCCCCTTCTTCTGAAGGACAGTTTTGCTGGATATAGGATATTGGTTGACCTTCACTTATTTCTTTTAGCATTTTAAATATATCAGCTCACTGATTTCTAGCCTCCACAGTTTCTGATGGGAAATCTGTTAATAATATTGAGGATCCTTCATATATAATGAGTTGCTTCTCTCTTGGTTTGTTCAAGATTCTCTGTCTTTGCTTTCAAAAATATGATTACAATATACCTCAATGAAGGGCTCCTCTGTTTATCCTACTTGGACTCATTAAGCTTTTTAGATGTTTACATTTGTGTCTTTTATCAATCTTGGAAAGTTTGTAGTCATGATTTCTTCAAATAATCTACACCTTTCCTGATGTCTCCTTCTGAGACTCCCCTAAAGAGCATTGGTCTGATTGATGGTGTCCTACAAGTTCCTTGGGCTCTGTTCTGTTTTCTTCAATCATTTTTCTTTCTGTTCTTTTGACTCAATGTCAATGGTTTTATCTTCATCATTTTTTTTCTTCAGGTTGCTCAAATCTCTCTTTAAATTCCTCTAATGAAATCTTCATTCCAATTATTATACATATCATTTTTAGAATTTTTTAAATTTCTTTTTAGGTTTTATGTATCTTTATTAAAATTTCCATTTTTTAACTGTATTATTTTCTGGGCATTCTGCATGTCTGTCTTTAATTCTTTTAGCATCTTTAAGACAATTGTTTTAAAGCATAGGTGGCCAACCTTTAGGCTTCCCTGGGCCACACTGGAAGAAGAATTGCCTTGGGCCACACATAAAACACACTAACACTAACAATAGCTGATGATATATTAAAAAAAAAAAAAAGGTCATTAAAAAAAATCTCATAATGTTTTAAGAATTTGTGTTAGGCCACATTTGAAGCCATCCTGGGCTGCAGGCTGGACATGCCTGTTTTAAAGTCTTTGCTCAGCAGGCCCACCATCAGATCTTTCTCAGGCTCATTTTTTTCCTTTGAATGGGCCATACTTTTGAATTTCTTTGCATGACTTGTGACATTTTTGGTTGAAAGCTGGGCTTTTGAATCTTATAATGTGGTAATCCTGATAATAAGGTTCTCTGCTTTCCCTAGGATTTGTTGCCCCCACCCCCCTTTTTAAAATCGTTCATGCCAAAGATCAGCCTGAGTTGTAAACTTGTCTTCTGACGTCTTTTTTAAACCTGCACCTTTCCTTGGGTGTGCAGAGACTTCTGAATTTTCCTCGTATATCCAGTTGCTTTTGAATATGTTAATCTTTAATGTCTGGTTCCAAAAGGGAATAAGAGAAAAATAAATGTTTTGAAAAAAGTTCCAGCCTTTTAAATATCCCGGAAGTTGCTTCAGCTATAGGAGGAAGGGCCTGCAACAATGGGATGGTGGTGCAACAATGGCTGTCCACCTCTGTGTGTACGTCCATAATCAGGAGCAGAAATCAGTAATCAGGACAGATTACTGATATAGGGAAGTGGGACCCAAATGCCTACCCTGGCTTCTGCAAGTGAGGTAAGCTGCTCTAGGAAAATGTGCATGGCTGCTTGCCATGGGACTTGAACCTGGGTCACAGGTAGCCATTAGTGAGCTTAGAGCTGAAATTAACTATAATTCATCATAATTTATCATCTAAGCCTTCTCTAGAAGTAGTAAGGGCTTGATAGCCTCCGAATTTCCAAAATAGTTACACTACGCAGATTCTACCAGTGCAATTGTTATCTAGGTAGGTAAACAAATTCCTGGTGCTTCCTATTCTGCCATAATCCCAGAATCCTCTCCCTGCGTGTTTTCATCAGTTATTTCCCACAGAAGTTTGATTTATTCCTGGCTAGTAAGAGAACAGAGCTAGAATAATACTGCCACATTTCTTTCATACTTGGTCTTTTATGTTTTGCCTGCATCCAACTGTTATACAAATGTTAGAACTGCGCATCTTGGCCAAAACCTGCTAGTTTTTAATTCACATAAATGAATTTCACTTTTATGAAACTTTTGTAAAATTAACAAGTTTTCACCTCTTTAAATTATTTTATTCACTTTGATGGCCTCTTCAGCATTTTCATTATTCTTCAGTTCTCTTTTCACTATTAGTATTGTCATTCAAGAGCAGAAAAAAAGTGACAGACATTAATAGTACCATAAATGTGAAAATGTAAAATAAAAATCTGAAAATAATGAAAAATAAATGGCATTGCATATTTTAGTTGCACATGGAAATATCACATAAAGAGCAATGTACATTAGACATTTATAAAGTTTAAGTCTTCAGTTATATGCAAATTATAAACAAACAAAAACATATTAACCAAAAAATTTTTTGAGTTAATTATTCCAAAATGTTACCTTTTAACATCTTTAGTAAACTGAGTATTTATAGAATTTTGTTTACTTTTAGAAGCCCCTTCAGATATAGTTTATGTTTTATGTTCCAGGCTACCATTTCTGAAAATAAAGAATTTCCTTTTGTGTACACAAATTTTCTTCATGACAGTGTTAAACAGGCCTCAAGTCCTAAAATAACCAATAATGACTTTTTAGGCAATAAGCAACATTAAAGCAGTCTTATTTTATCTCATATTTGAATGATCGCTTTGAAAAGTTTTCTGGATGTGATCTTGCCTGTATTATATTATATAGTTTCCTCTAACTTTTAGTGAACCCAGTTTCTTTTTCTATTGACATTGAAGTTATTCTTCCTTTTTATTTTCGTCTATGTTTTCTTACATCCCAGCAAGAGTGGGCTTTCTGTTTCCAATTCTATTAACAATACCTACTTTTATTAAAGAATTTGTACCATATTTCTCCTAGGACTGAATCAAAGGATGTTTGAGTTATATCAGATAGTGTTAGTCTCCAAAGATCCTCCCTGCCAGCAATAAACATTCCCTCCAGGAAAATGTGTCAAGATGTGATCTATTTACCCTCAAGGCAAAGTTTACAAATGATCTATAATAATTTATGCCAGTGCCTGTTTCATTATTTCCATAGGAGTTTCCTGGTGACTTAGTCCAAAAAGCTTCAGTTATTATAGTATGTTCCTGAGGTAAATACACATGAAAATATTCTTGTTCTCATTTATATTACGGTGCCCAGATTCAAATTTAAATTACTATCTGTATTCAAGAATCATAGAGGGTTAGATATACAAGGACCTTTAAAAATAATTCACTCCAACATTCTCATTTTACATATGAGCCAACTGAATCCCAAAAATTTTAGTGTTGGTTATCACCAGGCTTGAAAGATGAATACATTTTTCTCAAAAGCTTGGTCACTACTCCCTGCACTAAAACATACTGCCTTTAGTGTAAAAGACAGACTTTATTCATGGCAAGATAAGTGATTTATATAGTAACCATTGATTTTACTGATGTAATCACACATACACAATGTTGCAAAAGTGACATAGAACACTTAGCTGAAAAAACAAGAACAGTGAGTTATTTCACGAATTATTTTCTACTACTACCAATGATTTATAGGATAGCTCTATAGGCATTTATATTAGAAATTTCTTCCTTGATTGTATAAAAAATATGTAAACTTTAGAGTTTGACAAAGTAAACTTTAGATTTTTGACAGCGGTAAACCAAAGGTATTCATAGAGAATAGTTTTAGAGTGTGTGTGTGTCTGACTATGTGTATATAGGCTTTGGTCCTAAGTTTGACAGTGAAAGAAAGTGGTTAGGGAGTACATAAATCAAGAACACCCTCAATGTTAGCATTTAGGCATTATTTTCCAAGTTGTACATAAAACAATGAATGTGGCTTTAAAAAGGTCATGACACGAATTAACTCACAAGAAACATTTACATACACAGTAGATTTAAAACACCTAAAAATTCATATACTAAAAGTAAAAAATTAGATATGATTAGAATCATGGTTGAAAGATAAAAAGAAAACTGCAAAATAACTTACTTAAATAAGCAGATTAGAGTTTGACTATATAACTCCCAAGTGAATCCTTACTTGCTAATGAACGTTTTCTTAGACGGACAGCATTCTTCTTGTGATACAGCTAAGTAGAATACTTGAGGAACAGTTCTGTAACTGAGTAATCATGGCTAGATACTGAGGTATAATGTAATCAGAGGATCCTGAGGAAAAGAACCTTGAATGGAGAAACTCATATGAATAAAATTAATTAGAAAATATGAAGATGTAGCAGTTTTATTGGTAATACAAATGTAAAAATAAGGCAACAAAGAGTGATGACACCAAGATCATGGTCTAAGAAGTTCCAGGCCCTAATTTCCTCACTGAAAACTCTCTCTCTCTCTCTCTCTCTCTCACCACACACACAGAGCACCGTGACTGAAATAAAAAAAAATAGAAAATCTGAATAAGCCTATAATTAATAGGTTGATTGAATCGGTTATCAAAACATCCCAACAGAGGAGCCCAGATGGTGTTACTATTGAAGAAGGAATATTTCTACTATAGATTGAATCTTTGTGTCCCTCTAAATTTCATGTTTTAATCCTGACATCCAAGGTGATATATTAGAAAGTGGGGCCTCTAGGAGGCGATTAGGTCATAATGGTGGAAGCCTTATGAATGGGATTAGTGCCCGTATAAAACAGGCCCCAGAGATCCCTTGCCCTTTTCCAGTATGTGAGGACACAGTGAGAACATGCCAGCTATGAATCAGGGAGTAGGCCTTTTCCAGACAATGAATCCTTTGGCACCTTGATCTTGAATTCCGAGTCTCCAAAGCTGTGAGAAATACATTTCTGTTGTTTACAAGCTACTCAGTTTATGGTAGTTTGTTACAGCGATCTGAATATACTAAGACAACTTCCCAACTCATTCTACGTTACTGTGATACCAAAGCCAAAGACACCACAAGAAAGAACAAAAAATAAAAAACAATTACAGACCAATATTTCTTATAAACATCAATATAAGAATCCACAACAAAATAATATCAAATCACTTCAAGATCATGGTAAAAGAATTACTCACAATGATCAAGTAGAATTTATTCAGGGAATGCAAGGGTAATTCAACATCTGAAAATCAAAGAATGAAATATGCCACATTAATAGAATGAATGCAAAAAACCTATGTGGTCAAATCAATTAATGAAGAAAACAGCTTTTGACAGAATTCAACACTTTCATGATCAAGACACTCAATAAACTAAAAATATAGAAAATTTTCTCAACAGAAAGAAGACAATATGTAAAAAAATACATGGTGACCATCATATTCAAAGGTGAAAAACTGAAAGCTTTTCCTCTAAGACCCAGAACGTGGCAAGAATGCTCCATTTTGCCACTTTTATTAAACATAGTACTGGAAGAACTAATCAGAACAATTAGACAAGAAAAATAAAAGCCATCCAAATAGGAGAGGATGAGGTAAAATTATCTCTGTCCACAGACAACATGACATTTCATGTAGAAAATCCTAGGTTCCACAAGAAAACTTGTTAGAATAAACAAATCTGGCAAAGTTCCAAAAATTAAACCCTCACATGCATGGTCAAATGATTTTTGACAATGGTGTCCAGATCATTCATTGGGAAAAGGACTCTTTTCAACAAATGATACCCACATGCAAAAGGATGAACTTAGACACTTACCTTACTTACATCATACACAGAATAACTCAAAACAGATCAAAGACTTGAACCTAATAACTGAAACCATAAAACTTTTAGATTGCATAGGAGAAAAGCTTCACTACTTTTGATTTGGCATAGATTTTTTGTCGATGACACCAAGAGCAAGGGAACAACAACAAAGATGCTGTATTTTATAAAAATTTAAAATATTTGTGCATCAATGGATGTAATGAACAGAGTGAAAAAGTTACCCATGGAATGGGAGAAAACATTTGCATATCCTGTATTTGCTAAGGAATTAACAACAAAAATATATAGAAAGCTTTTATAATCAACAATAAGAAAAAAAGAAACCAAATAATCTGTTTAAAAAATAAGCAAAAGACGAGATCGGGCCAGACAGAAAAAACAAAGAACTGTATGACTTCGCTCATATGTGGAATATAAAACTGAAAGCAACAAAGAAAAAAGAAATGAACAAACAAACAACCCATGGACACAATCAATACTTTAATGTTTATTTGGGGACGAGTGGGTCAGGGAGGGGAGAAAGGGGAGCGGGTAGGAGAGGAGGGGGGGAGCTAAATATAAGGTGATGGAAAGAGAAGTCACATTAGGTGGTGAACTTATTATACAAGTTGACAATGCACTGTAGAACTGTATGCCTGAAACCTATGTAATCCTTGCTAACAGATGTCACCCCAATAAGTCTAACAATAAAAATGAATTAAAAAAAAAAGAAAATAAAAAAAAATAAGCAAAAGACTTGAAAAAATATTTCTCCGAAGAAATGGCCAATTAGTTTATGAAAAGATGCTCAACAGCACTAACTGGTAGGGAAATGCAAATCAAAAACACAATGAGATATCACCTTACGCCTGTGAGAATGGCTATTATCAACAAGACAAGGAATAACAGCTGTGAGAGAGGCTGTGGCCAAAAAGGAACCTTCATGCACTGCTGATGGGAATGTAAATTGGTACAGCCACTATGGAAAACAGTATGGAGGTTCCTCAAAAAGTTAAGGTATAATCACCATATGACCCAGCAATCCCTCTTCTGGGTATCTACTCGAGAAAACTGAAAACATTTATTCATAAAAATCTATATATCCTTACGTTATTGCAGCATCTTTCACATTGACCAAGACATGGAAACAACTGAAGTGTCCTTGAATAGATGATTGCATAAAGAACATGAGGTACATATATGCAATGGACTACTACTCAACCATATGAAAAGATGAAATACTGCCATTTGCAACAACATGAATGAATCTTGAGAATATCACGCTAAGCGAAGTAAGTCAGATGGGGAAATAAAACAATCATGATTTTACTCACATGTGGGATACAATACTGAAAGAAACAAATGAACAAAAAAGACAAACAAAAACTCAGATACAGATAGCACTATGGTGGCTAACAGAGAGAAAGGGGAGTTAGGGTGGTAGGTAGAAAAGGGTAAAGAGGGTCAACTATATGGTGACAGAAGAAAGTTCACTTTGGGTAGTAAATACACAATGCAATATATAGACAATGGATTATACAATTGTACACTTGAAACCTATATAATTTTATTAAACAACATCACCCAATAAATTTAATTAAAAAAAAGTTAAGGATAGACCTACCATAAGACCCAGCAATCTCTCTTTCAGATTTCTACCCAGAACCTTTGAAAACAGTTATTCGTAAATGTATAACCCTATGTTTACTGCAACATCATTCATACTAGCCAGGACAAGGAAACCACCACTTTTTTTCCTTCAATAGATGGTTGGATAAAGATGTGGTACATACATACATATGGAATAATACTCAGTCATAAGGTGAAATACTGCTATTTGTGACAACATGGATGGATCTTGAGTATCATGTGAAGTGAAATTAGATGAGAAAGGGCAAAACCACATGATTTCGCTCATATGGCATATAAAACAGAAAGCAACACACAAACAGACAAAACAAACACACAAAAAACTTTTAGACAGACGATGCTATGGCAGTTACCAGAGGGGAAGGGGATGAGGGGAGGGTGAAGAGGAGGGTAAAGGAGCTCAAATCTATAGTGACAGAAGGGAACTAGACCTGGGGTGGCAACCACACACTGCAATATACAGATGAGGTATTATACAACTGTACACTTCAAACTCGTACAATTTTGTTAACCAATGTCACTCCAATAAATTTAATATTTTTTAAAAATGAGTCAGGTCTGAACTCAATTCTGTGCCCTCAAAGTTGGGGTCACGGCTGCACCCAGGCATCCCCACAGCTGTGGCTGGGCTTTGTTGGTGTAACTTGGTACTGCATTGGGTGGAAGGTGAGCAGTCAGGAGCCCAGAGGGGCCCTTGGGAAGCTCATGTCTGAGCAGGAAGTCCAGGTAGGGAACCCCCGCCAGTTCGCTATCTCACTTCCTGACAATGGAGCCCAACAGAAATTGGAACCTCGTAACCAGGAAGTGACATAAAGAGGCCCTGCTCAGCTCACTTGGCTGGACACAGTCTCAAGGAGGACATGTTCAGCTGCTGTCTCCCCATGTCCCAAGGCCGTGGTCTCAGGCAACCCAAAACTGGAAGCCTTTCCCAAGGGGGCTGACATTGGCTCAGGCCTAAGCCTGGAAGTCTCTGGTCCTTTTCCTGGAGGGATCAACAGGTAACACACGGAGTCCCAGGGTCTCTGAGTTCAGGCCCAGCCACCCCTCTCGGCACCCCCGCACAGCCCTGTGTCCCCCGCCTGGGTGTGGACGGTGGGGGTTCACGTGGGGAGGGCCCGCTCCAAGCAAGAGCAGGCTGAGCAGGGCTCCAAAGCCTGGTGGGCCAGTCCATACTCACAACCCAGTCAAGGCTGACTCATGGGAATGTGGAATATAGGGAAGTTCCCCTCTTTCCCCCAACTTTATCCCAAGTCCCAAAGGGGAATCTCATTTGACCTGGGTCAAGGTCTCTGCAGACCCAGGTCGGGGCTTGCTCTGGGGTCACAAAGGTGAGTGGACAGAGGAAGCAGCGACTAGGGCTGGGCAGGGCTCGGATGCCTCCCGACTGGCCGTGGGTCACTTTCATTGCAGAGATCCGGCCAGGAGATCGGCGAGGAGCTGGTTCGTGGGGACAGGCACCCCACTTTTCTGAGTGAGGGGCGGCTCTGCCAGGCCCCCGCAACGCAGCCAAGGGTCAACGTGCCGCTCAGCGTTTCGGCTCCCCTTCTACAACACCAGGTCCACCCTTAGCCAACTGGGCCGACAGACCTGGAACCCTCGCGGGCAAAGCCCAAGGCTCTCCCTCCAGCTCAGGCACCAGAACCGGCTTGGGCTTCAGGGCCCACGCATCCTGAGGAGCCTGGTGCAGGTGCTGAAGCCAGTGCAGAAGCAGAGGCCGCACCCAAAGGTGAGGAATGTCCACCTGCAGCTGTTGTGCCACCTCCAGAAGCCACTCCAGAGCTGCAGGCAACACCCACGCCCGGTCCATCGGCACCTCTGCGCCAAGGCACGGCATCTGGAGAAACTCCTGCAGGCGACCCCGAACTGGCACAAGACCCACAGTCCATGCCAGGAGAACCAACAACTACACCTGCACCTGGGCTGGCACTGGACCCCGCAACCCTAAGTCGGAGCAGGCTTTGGGGCATTCCTCGATGCCAGCCCCGGAGAAGCCTCTACGTCCACTTGCTCCCTGGGCAAGACTTACCGCCACTCCCGTGGGGAGCTTTTGCTTTGGCTCTTCCATAACTTTATATTTGTTGTGCATTTTATTTGAAGTCTTATATTTTAGATGTTAAATTACTTGTAATAAAGTTTAATATTGTTTAAAAATAGAAAGCTGCTCCACCTCATCTTTTATCAGGGAAATCCAAATTAAAACAATGACATGCCACCACACACCTATTAGCATGGCCACAATCCACACCGTGGACACCACCCACTGCAAATGAGGAGCAGCAACAAGCTCCCTCACTCACTGCTGGTGGGAATGCAAAATGGTACTGCACCTTTGTGACACAGTGAGGCCATTTCTTAGGAAACTAAACATACTTTTACCATACAATCCAGCAATCACATTATTTGGTATTTCCCTAAAGGAATCAAAAACTTCGTTCTACACAAAAAAGTGTAAAAAATGTTTATAGTAAATTTATTCATAGTGGTTTCTTCAAAAATTAAATACAGAATTACTGCATGATTCAGCAATTCAACTCTTGGACATACTCATATACTCAAAAGAACTGAAAGCAGAGGTTCACATGAATAATTGTATTTCCATATTCATAGTAAGATTACTCACAACAGCCAAAAAGTGAAGCTACCTAAATTTTCATCAATGAATAAATAAATGAAATGTGGCACAAACTTATATGGAATATTATTCAGCCTTAATAAAGAAAAAATGTGACATATACTATAAGACAAATAGATACTGAAAACATTATGCCAATAGAGTAAGCCAGTTACAAAGGAACAAATATTGTATAACTCAACTTACATGAAGTACATAGAGTAATCAAATTCAGAGATGGGCATGAGAATGGTGATCGTCAGAAGTTAGGGGCAGGGACGAATGGTGGGTTATTGTTTAATGAGTATGGAGTTTGTTTAGGAAGGTGAAAAAATTCTGGAGATGGATGGAGCTCATGGTTGTACAAAGTGAGTATGTTTAATGCTCCTCACTTGCAGACCTAAAAATGGTTAAGATGGTTAAATTTTGCTATGCATGTTTTTCCACAGACAAAAAATTGCAACATCTATATATTTCAATATTGCAGTGTGCAACAAACCTCCCTCACTTATTTGGAGATTTCCTTTAAGGCTCCATCTGCCCCAATTCATTTGCAACTTTAAATATCTTGACATAGTGCCTGAATTCAGTCCAAGCCATTGGGACATAGGTTTAAAAGTTATAAAGAAAACAAGAAAAAACTCTTCCATACCTATCATGCAATAAGCACTATATTTTGTAGCAAAAAACGATAAAAAAGACAAAGTGATAGCACAAAATTAGACATGTTAATAGCAGTTTTATAAGATATGGTGAGGCCAGGTACAATGTATACTCAGGGTAGAAGCAGAGGAGCAAATCTTGAGTCTTTGCTTCTGAGATATGCCAAAGATAACTGTGATAAATACATTGCTTTTAAAAGGCTTGTCCAAGTATTTCAAATATATTTCATATTTTATGATAGTAATTAAAGTTGTAATAGTTTTATATTTCTAACTGCTGATAAATATCTACCCTATTAAACTGTTATAAAAACAACTAATGAAAATAAGAGAAATGTGAAAGTTCCAATTAGGAACAGATGCAATCAAAAACATTTCTTATTTAAAATTGTTCTTGCATTTGCACATCTGACAGGTATTGCTATGGCAACTCACTTATCTTGAGATATGCAGAGATTAGACTGAAATACCATAATGCTGGAAAATTAACATTTTTATTTTTATTAATTATACATAAAGATTACAATTGTTTGAAGTTTATTACTTCAATTTAAAAAGATAATTAGATGTTGTTTATAGGTAAAAAAAGTCTTCAAGACCAATGAATTCAGGGAAAAAAAACATGAGGAACAACTGCATCCCCAAACCTCAGAGTCCTAAACAGTTCTCATCCCAGTGTACGAGTATGTTTGGGGAGAAAGGGGAGATGTGAGGGCAAAGAGGGGCTGGGGAAGTAATCACCAAGTGAATACTGAATGTAAAAAATGACACGTGAGTTCTGTGAACTAGAAAGAAGGTAAAACGCAATCATGGTAGCTTTTTACAAAACCCTTTCTATTGAAGCACAAATTTTTCAAGAGTACTTGGATCCAAAGACAACACTGAATTGTCATACTACAAGTACTTACTAAAAACACATTCTGAGAACCATTTGTACTGGTGATTCATTCACCTTCTCCTAAGTTGCTCAGGCTAAAGGGGAGCACAGACTAACATGAATGTGCCTAATTAAATGATGGCAAAGAAAATGCAGCCCACATAAAAAGAAATTTCTCAAAGACAGATTAAAATATTTCCAACTCAGAGCAACATTTAGCAGCTTCCCTGATTTACAGGTTGAAGCTGAACATATTACAAACCTACTACACAAAACTTTCGTCTGATGTTTAGAGCAGGGTAGTAAAGGGGTAATTTATTAGTCACTTTAAAACTCATGTTAAGAGGGTTTATAAACTTTCTAAGCATGAGGCAAAATGATTCACTGTTCAGTTTTCCTAAGAACACAGGGATGTTTTTTTGATTTATGATGTATTTTAAGTTATAAACAGTTGAGCAATCATTTCTTCAAATCAGACATGTTTTGGGATTAAAACAGAGAGAGAGAGAGATGGAAGGAATTAGTGAGTGAAGCTCTACGTGGTAATACTTTTGCATCTTTGGTGTGGAAAATGGAGAATTTAAGTTATCTAGGCAAAAGCTTCTTTAGGTCAAAATAAAGTCACAGTGTCTTAACTGTGTTGATTCACTGGCTAGTCTCTATCCCCATATACTCTTCACTGGCTTCTGTGTCCCACCTTTGGATGGAAAAGGAGGAGAGAAAATCCTCAGCAGGCAGCACGAATCCTGTGGCCTCACCAGCTTCTATGTCTTTGTATAAGAGATCACAATTTCCCAAGGGTAGCTTCCCTTCTTGCACAGGCCTACCTTGTGTAGGTGTCAGTGAAGGAGGAAAAGGACAGTCTTTAGAGGAACCTAAGGGGGAGCTCAGAACAGTTGGAAGCTGAAATCTGGCCTCTATGCAAAAATAAATCCTAATTCCTGAGCTTGTCAGTTGAACACATTTCTGCCCAACTCAAGGCTCCAGCCACACCAACAACTCAGAGGATTTGAATACAAAAGATACTCAAGCCTCCACTCTCCTCATTCTGTACCTCTTGAAAGAAATCTGACTCCCAGAAGTTTTTGTACCTCTCTAGGGTTGATTACTGTACACTGTCCAATCCCGTCCCCCATCCCCTGGCTTAGAGAAGCTCAGATATTCTCCTTCATCTCCAGCCTGGTGACTCCCAAGGGAGTCCTCCCTTCCCTGCTTTCTGTCAGCCACTATGTATGCAAGGACAGAGAAACTCCACACCATCCCAACCCATACCTCAGTGTCACTCAGTGGACACTCTTTTTTCCCAGGGTGGATAAATTCTTGCTCTTTGTGCTGCAAAAATTTCAGAGTATAGGAGACTAGAAAAGGAAGCACACTGTAGGGGTAAGGGAGCCTATGCAGCAGGGAAAGGGGAGGATGGAATGTGTACCTACAATACAAAAGAGCTGCAGCAGGGATCATAGGGGAGGGCATGAGATGGGGAGACTGAGGGAGCCTCTCTGGGTATTAGTATGCCCCCCCGCCAGAGTACCCCAATCCTTGCTGACCCCTCATGAAGTTGTGATACAGGCCCTCAGAGAACTCTGATACATGTCCTATTTCATACCTAAGTAATGGGGCCAAATGTTTACAAAAAACTTTTAAGAAAAAACTAAGGACATTCAGAAAAGCAAAGCACACCATCAGAGTGCATAGGGATCTCAATCACCAACTGAGAGAAGGAATCCTAGAATGAGACAGAGGAGACTAAAGTTTCTTGAAAATCTCTCTCCCCCAAAAGCAAAGGACCCCCAGTGTATCTTTCTCAAAGAGATGCTGACTCTTTCTCACACACGGAGAACGGGTTTTCCACTCTCTGAGTTGTCATGGATCTCCCATGCTTTTTCTCTCAGGTAGCAGTCCCTTCACTCCCAATCAGGGATTCAATCTCGCTTACACACTGCAGTGCCCTGCACTGTCCACACACCCAGCAACAGATACACAGAGGAATGAGGACAACAGACAGACACAGACACAGACACAGACACAGAAACAGAAACACACACACACACACACACACACACACACACACAGACACACACACACACACAAACTCACACACATAAACCAGTACAGATATATAAGCATCTATATGTTCTCCTAGTACCGGTCTTTATCATATTACTGTTTTAGTTTACTACTTTTTTACCACACTGTGAAATAACCTTATCCATCTGTTTACTTATTTATGCTCATTATGTTCCACTTGGCCAGGAACCGGCCAGACAAGCCCACTGCTGTAGCTCCAGTTCATAGCAAGGGGTCCAGCACATAGCAGGGATGCAAAAAACTGTCGGATTAGTGATAAAATTATCTTACCATATCTAACCACCTGCATAAAGCAATCTCTTCCTCTCTGAATGAAGCTCAGCATGTTTGCATCATATTGAGTTGGCCAAGGACTCCTGTGGCCCCAGACCAGGGCCTCTCCCCATCTGTACCCTCTTAATTCACACCAATCGCAGTACCTGCCATGCTGTTGGCCTTTAAATGTGGCTCTTCCCACCAACATATGAAGATAAACAGACAAACGGGCAACTCAGAGAGCTCCATGGCTTTTAATCAATAGGATCCAGAGCTTGCCCCCACCTGGGCTATGGGCAGAAATCAGGCAGCACTCAGTTCACAGTCCACCTGCAATGAGGGTGGGGCCAGGGGGTTGGGGAAGAGTAAGAGAAGAGTTAGGCTAGGGTAGGATGGGCATGGGGATGAGGAGCTAAGTTTCAACAATAAGATAAACTTGTTCCTCCCCACCTCCCACAACCATATGAACAGTGACGCTCATGTACAGAGACAGGTGATCACAGGCCTCCCTTCTTCCACACCTGTAGTCCAGAAACATAAGGCCCTGAACTGGAGTCTGACCTGAGTTAGGATCCTTCCCCATGTTGCTGTCCCATGGCAATCTTGCGTCTCCAGCAGGTTGTGGGTCACTGGCCTTGGGGAGAAATGGTTCGGGCAGTGGGTAAGGCCCATCTCTCAGAACCTCTCTATCTCCCTGCCCATCTGTTCCATCTCTTGTTCACCTTGAAGGACACATCCCTGTCTCTCCCTCTGGTGTCCCCAGTGTTCTGCTCCTGGGGCTGGGTCAGCTGGTGGGGCTTATCCTCAGGAAGATCCAGCTCTCGTGGTGGCTCTACCTCTGCCTCAGAGAAGAGCGGCTTACCCTGCAGTGTGTTTAGGAGCTGGAGGAAGGTCTGGTGCCTGGAAAAAAGAGGGGGTTGGCGTGAAGAAAGGGTAACACAGCAGGACCATCCCAGGCCTGCAACCCATGCTCCCAGCCTCACCTCTGCAGCTTGTCCCGCTCCTGCACTGTTTGCTGCTTCAGGGTTTCAAGTTCCTCATACAGCCGCTCAAACTCCTGTTTAGTTCCTTTCTGACGCTCCCTCGCCTCTGCAGAAACTTCCAACAAAAGTCGCAGACGCTTCTCCTACCAAAAATTAGAATGTAAACATAGTCGTCAGATGCTGAGGGCTTAGAGCCATTCCCCTACCCCCTTCAGCCTAGACCCAGTTAAGGGCTTAGACCCACATGTGGAAGGAGGGACCCTACTCACTTTGGGCAGCACCAGGGGCCTAGAGAAAAGGAAGGATCAGAAAGATGGTAACACTTAGTTCCCTGTGCATCAGATACTATTTTAAACACTTGCTGTACTAATGGCTTAATCATCTTAAGAACTCTTTAAGGGAGGTGCTAATATTGCCTCCATTTCAAAAACAGAGGAAGAAACAGAAGCAGAGAAAGTTAGGTGACTGCCCAAGATCAAAAAGTTTTAAGTGGTGATGTTAGGATTCAAATCCATGTTGCCGCCTACACCATAACGCCTTACAGAAGATTAAGGTCTTCCAGGTAGAGGAACTTAGTCCATGCAATAACATGGTAGTAGGAAGGGATATTTTCCGAGGGAGATAGACCCACCTTTTGCACCTGCCACTGTTTCCGAGCTGTTCTGAGTTTCTCCATCGCCACTTCCTTCTGAAGTAAGCAAAGGAGGGAAAGGAGAGGAGGAGTACATTTTTATGGTTCGGTTATGGGATGTGGCCAGTGCGTCCAACGCAGCACGCTCACCCTTTCCTTCCTCTTCTCTAGATATCCTTCCCTCCCCTCACCCTGGGTTCACCTTGGCCTGGAGCTGTTTAAGGGCCTCCTGGAGCTGGGCCCGCTTCCTTTGGGCCTCCTCCATCTTGGGCAGGGCCTGAGTCAGGGCATCTGTGATGGCTTCCACATGTTCTTGGTAGGTAGCCTTCAGCTCTTTCCATTGCTCCTTGGCTGCAATTGCCTTTTGTCCTGAGATGAGCCACCAGAATGAGGACTTGAGTGAAGTTTGGCCTGCCTGCCTGAGACACTGGGGCATCAGTCCTCCCATTAGCCATATAGCTGAGCTGACTGACACACCTTTCTTCCCCTCGCAGTGCAGCCCATATTCCATCCCCTTGCCTACTCACGGCTCGTGTCTTCAGAAGCCAAGTGGTCTAGGACCTGGGCAGTGTCATTCTGAGCCAAAAAGTTCTGCAGGAAGTCTACTACCTGAAGCTGGCTGCAGAGCAGCTTGTCTTTCTTTCGCGAGTCCTGTTCAGAGGGAGAGTAGAGAAAGGGAACATCCTTACCTCCTTGTGCTACAGGCCAACAAATCTGCATTCCAGTCTGCTCACCATCAATGCCGCTCAGTATCTCAAAAGGAGAAGGAACCAGGAGCAGTGATCGGCTTTTGAAAGGCTGGTCCCTCCCATCTTGAACATACCATCACAAACTCAGCCATGACCTGGGCAGGCACTTCTGCCTCCTCCTGCAGGCCTAGAGGTGCCAGGATGTCTGCCAGCTTGGCCAGGGCCCTAAGGGGTCAAGAAAACAGGAAAAACTGCAGACTCTTGGGGTGCTAGTCTGGAGAACTTGTGTTGTGTGCACATGCACATATGCAGATGTATGTATCAATACTGAGAGTCTTGCCCTGACCAGTACCTACACACAGTTCTAAAGCACTTCTGGGACTAGGAATGTTGTATGGAGGACATATGGAAGCAGTAAGTACCGTGGGAAAAAATAAACAGGGCAAGGGAAGTAAGGAGTGTGGGGTATGGGCTGCAATTTTATATAGAAAGTATCTCACTTTAGAGAAACCACTTGAGTCAGATCTAAAGACAGGGAAATATACAAGGAATGGGAAAAAGCGGGGGCGGGGGGGGAGCTGTGGGGAGCCCTCCAGGCAGAGAGCACTAACCTTGGGGTAGGATCTCAGAATACTTGAGAAGGGAGCAGAACAGGGTGCTGGATGTCTAGGTCCAGACTTCCGAGTTCTTCCTTGTTAGGGGTTGGAGCGGTCCACTAGAAGGCAGGGGTCGAGATAAAATAACCCAATGGGAGAGTGTGTTGGGACAGGGAGAGAGAAATTAGATGGCCCTTTCAGGATGTCTCCTGGAAGTGTAAAGTCTCCTGTTAGGATGGTACAACCCACCAAGAGATGGTAGGAACCGTCGCCTTTCAGGACACAACCTTGGGAGGTCCCTCCTAGGCCGTACTCCAGGAGAGGCAAGTCACTTCTGGAACCTAAGACTGGGGGCTTCGGTCAGGATCAGTTTACCGCGCAGTAGAACTGCAACAGCTAAGGTCCAGGGGACCGTCAATTGTACGCGGGGGTCCGCAAGGTTCGCCCCGGCCCATCCCCCGCTGCCACCCGGCGGCAACACTTACTCTAGGGCCGCAGCCTCTCCTTCGGTCTCCGCTGCCGCCATAGTTCCCCACAGCGCTCTTCAGCTCTGCTCCCCACTAATACTTCTGAACTCTTTGGATCCACAGAAAACTGCGCGCCAGGGCAGGCGATTGGTTGCCCGGTCGATGGGCGGAAATTAAGCACCATTGTGTGCTCTCATTTGCAGGCGCTCTTTGGCGCAGGCGCAGTTATAGCTGAACAGGCGGGCGCGGAGGAATTCGCGCTTGCGCGCTGGCCAGTAGGCGGTCCTGGAGTCTGGAGGTGGAGCATGATTTTCCTTGCGTTTTTCTCAGTCTACGCCCAAGAGAGAAAAGAATTCCTTTGAGTTCGTGCTCTAGGGGAAACTGTCAGCATTAACTTTATTAAAAATTAATAATAATACATTCTGCCGCTGTAAGAGAGCACTGAGTCGGTCTTTCAAGACACTTAGCATTAGTAACGAGAAAACTGAGTCCGGAGACACAGGGAACGAATGATAATCAGCTCAAAAAGCCTTTTAATTGCCTTTAAAGATTTTTCCAGGATGCGGTGCATGGCTGAAAGAACCCAAACAGCGCCCATCGGATTACTAGCGTTAACAAGACTGAGCTGAAATTTTGGGGAGGCCAAGGCAGGTAATGTTTTCAGCAGCGTGTAGGAGAAAGGGGAGATTTGCTCAGAGAACTCAGAGTTCTGCAGTTTTCTCAAGTGTTCAGCGAGTACTGAACATCCTATCTGTGGAATCTACCCCGAAAAGGCTTTAGAGATTCGTAGAGCTCATTTAAAGTCAGAAATAGGGACTGTACCCAACAGTCAGGCAGGAAAACTTATTCTGTGGTGCACTGGGTAGAGTACACGGGAAAGTCGTATGTTAGTAGTAAGGAATAATTTAGGTTGGTCACTGCCCTAGCTCCACCTAACAAATCTTAAAAGCAAGATCCAAGTAGATCAAACTTGACAAATAACTTAAATATATGACAGACCAAAGTTCAGTAATACTTGTAGTAATGCAAAACTGTCCAGCAATCAATGAGGTGCAGTTTACAATGCCTGGCATTTAAAATTACCAGACTTGGAAAAAAAGGAAGAAAAGAAAACACATAATAAAGAGAAAAGTCTATTATTTGTCAGAAAAGAAATAGATGTTAGAATGAGCAGACGAGAACATTAAAACTTTTTATAACTCTTTCATGTGTTTAAAAAGATATGCAGAGCTGTAATAGAGATAATAAAAGATAAAGATGTGGAGAAAGTGGAATCCTTATGATGCTGGTGGACATGTAAAATGGTGCATCTGCTTTGGAAAACAGTTTAATACGTCCTCAAAATATTAAACCCTAACCACAATTTCACTCCTAGGGATATATCCAGAGAAATGAAAGTGTGCACACAAAAACTTGGAACAACACTTTCATAGCAGCATTATTTATAAAGACCAAAAAATAGAAACTGCTCAAATATCCCATCAGCTGGTCAATGAGAAAACAAAATCTATATCTATTCAATTGCAGGAATAAGAGAGTGAGGTACTAATACATACTAAAACATGGATGAACCTTGAAAATATTATGCTAAGTAAAAGAAACCAATCACAAAAG
Organism: Lyroderma lyra; assembly: GCA_004026885.1. Classification (NCBI taxonomy): domain Eukaryota; kingdom Metazoa; phylum Chordata; class Mammalia; order Chiroptera; family Megadermatidae; genus Lyroderma; species Lyroderma lyra. The sequence continues at coordinate 87,934 of PVJL010005298.1, forward strand.
AACACATGTTGTGTATGACCCCATCTATATGAAACGTCTGGATTCCACGGGGTCATACAAGAAAAGTAGTTCAGTGGTTGTCCAGGGCTGGGAGCTGTCAGGGTTGCAGGGAGACACGTAGGCATTGAGAAGGGGCTATAAATAGAAGTAGGATTTCTTTAGGGGGTTAAGTGAAAATGTTCTAAAATTAGATTATGTGGAAGGTTGCACAATTCTATACAAAAAGCCATTCAATTTACACTTTAAATGGGTCTCAATAGAGTTCTATAAAAAGTTAATCGGAGTTATGGAACATAATAAAAACCTAAATCAAACTTGTAGAGGTGAAAATTACAATGTGATGAAATTAGATATGATTAATAGCAGATTAAATATTGTATAATAAATGATAAATGAAATTAAACACATAACCTTAGAAACTAAGACAAATCACAGAGAATGAAAATATAAAATAAAAAGAACAAAGCAATAGTGAGCTCTGTGATAATTTCTAATAGCCTAATACATTTGTATTAGGAGTGAAGGAGAGGCAAGGGGAGAGGACAAAAATCATGACGAAAGATTGAAATTTATGAAAACTATAAATTCACATATTTAAGAAGCTCAATAAACCCCAAGCACAGGAAACAAGGAAATTATACTAAAGGTAGGCTGACCAGACATACCATTTTAAATAAGATAGAAAACAATGGTAGTGACCCATTTCAAATGGTATGTATAGTCAGCATCGTCTCACTGGGCTAAATTCAAGGTGTCAGTATGCTGACCATTCGTAGGACAGTACTGTTATTATCTGTCTTGTTGAAAATGGTATGTCTGGTCAGCCTAACCAAAGGACATCATAATTACATAGCTCAAAACTATTGATAAGAGGAAATCCTAAGAGCATCCGGGAGCAGGGAAGAAGGTAAGAATTACAGTAAATTTCTTGTTGGAAACAATGCAAGAAACAGGACAGGGGAGCATCATCTTTAAAGTACTATTAGAATATTTTAAAATTCACCCTTAACTTTTATATACAGGAAACAACCCTTCCAAAAATGAAGATTACTAAAGACATGTTTATACATACATAAGCTGAACCATTTATCATTAGCAGATAGCTAGCACTACAAGAAATGTAAAGGAAGTCAATCAGGCAGAAGGGAAGGGCAATAGATCGAAATCTGAATATATATATTAAGAAATGAAAAACTAGAAATAATAATTACATGAATAAAATACATGTGTTTCTTAATACATACTTTTTAGAAAAGTAATAAATAAACTGTATCAACAAAAATAGCAATAATGTGATGTTGGATTTATTACATGCAAAAGTAAAAACTAGTACAAAGTGAGGGACAAAAGAAATGAAAGTAAATTATATATTTTTATAGTTTATATAAACTTGTATATCAGGTGAAAGTAGACTGATAAGGTAAAGCTGTATACTAATCTATTTTAAGCAATGTGTCAGCATACCCTATGGTGGGCACCAATGAGTCATTCCCTTGTATAATCGTTCCCTTTTGAGTGATAGTTGGAACCTGTGACTAGTTTCTAAATGATTTAATAGAGTAATGGTGATGAGATTTCAGTTGATTAGGCTATTCATTAGGCAAAGGTGGTGACATGGAATTCCTATGATACCATTTTATTACATAATACTCCATAGCAAACTAGAAAAAGATTCTCCAAGAGCCATGCTGTGAACAGCCTGTGGTGAGGATCATATGTCAAGGGACTGTGTGTGGCCTCTAGGACCTGAGAGCACATGCTCACTGACAGATATTATAATAAAAAGATGGGGCCCTCAGACAAACAGCTATGAGAAGATGAATTCTGCCAACAATGTGAATAAGCTTGGAAGCTGATTCTTTCCTAATTGATACTCTGGAAAAAAAAAAACTGCCTAGTTACTATCTTATTGTAGCTTTATGAGACGCTTAAGAAGAATGCAAAATCCTGTCCCAAGGAAACTGCTTGAAATCCTGACCCATGGAAACTGAGATAACAAACGTATGCTGTTTAAAGATACTAAATTGTAGTCATCTGTTGTGTAGCAATAGAAAATTAATATAAGCCACTCCTAAAATAACAAAGTACAGAGTTATAGCTAATAAGCCAATAAAGGAGATAACAAAATCTAAATACTACTCAACTGATTGAAAAGAAGGAAGCAAAAGGGAAGGGGAAAGAGAAGAGATAAGAGGAATAAAAAATAAATAACAAATGATAGACTTTAAGCCTAATTATATCAAATGAAAATGGTTAAGATACACATAAAGGTGGAGATTATCAGATTGGATACAAAAGAAAAACAATTATGCACTAAATAAAAGAAATGCACTAAATATAAAGACATGAATAGATCAAAGTAAGAGGATGGAAAAATATACCATACTCATGCTAATTTTAAACACCCAGGCATACCTCGGAGATGCTGTAGATTCAGTTCCAGACCACTGCCAGAAAGTGAATAGCACAATAAAGTGAGACACATGCATTGTTTTGGTTTCCCAGTGCATATGAAGTGTTTATACTATACCATTGTGTATTCTGTGTGCCATAGTATTATGTTTAAAAAAAACAATATGCATACCTTAATTAAAAAATACTTAATTTTTTAAAAATACTAATCATCATCTGAGCCTTCAGCAAATTTTAATATTTTTGCTGGTAGAGGGTCTAGCTAGCCTTGATGAAAATATAAGATCTGCAAAGCACAATAAAGTAAAGCACAATAAAATGAGGTATGCCTCTTTTAGGAAAAAATATTACCAGAAAAATGGTGATTTCATAATGATAGGTCAATTCATTACATGAACTTAGTAATCATAGACAATTATATACACCTAAGAAGAGACCATCAAAGAACATGTATCAAAAACTGGCTGAATTACAAGGAGATATAAACAAATCCAAACTTATAGCTGAGATTTCACTAAGTCATTTACAGTATTTGATCCATACTGTACCTAACAGCAGAATTTAATTCTTTCTCAATGAACATTAAACAGTCAAAAAAGTCCCTATATGAGTCATAAAATGAATGTTAATATACACAGATGAATAGAAACATACAAAGTATGTATTTTGTCTGTAAAAGATCTAAATAACCTTTTTTTTTTCATGCTCTGAACATAACAATGTACAAAATGGAGCCGTCTTATAAAATGTTTTCCTAAGTCTAGTTGTTTCTTAATCTTTCTTTTGATTTCCACTCAGATTTTTCAGACATTAATTAAGCCTCCATTCACTTCTATGCCTAGATCAAACCCATTTATCACAGGTTCACAAAGCCCTATTAAGTTTTCAATACTGGTCATAGTTGCATTTTTTTCATTTGATTGTAGAGTTATTTGATTGAATTATTTCTCCTTTTTAAATCACTAAGCTTATTGAGAGCTGGAGATGGATATATTTTTGCTCATAACTAATAGTAAGCAATAAATAATTTGTTATATACATTTTTATAAGGGATAGTTTATTCAAGGTCTTAGTAGACTATTTTAAGGATGCTGGTTTTATCATAAGGGTAATAGAAAGCAATGGAAAGTTTCTTGATAACTAGATTGCAAGTCAGATTTCAATATAGTAAAGTTAAACCTGAATTCTGGGTGAAAAAATGGGAAATGATATTATTCCAGTAGTCTTAGTGAAAAATGAGAACATTTTTAGTTTGTTTGATTCTGTTTGGTGAAGTGGCAGTGGAAATAGAAATAACTTGATGTATTTGGTTGGAATAATTCATAGATTTTATGATTGAGTGTATCTGAACATGTTAAGAGTTGCTATATTGTGATTCAAATATGATATTTAGGTTTCTGACTGTGCAACTGGAGAAATTTTGTTTCTGTTTGTTCAAATAGTGATTCTTAGGAGAAAATCCTGTTTCAGAATGACAGGGAAAAATCCTTAACTTGTTTCTGTTGACCTACTAGTTAGAGATGTTTTAGCTATCCAAACAGATGTTTTAAAAAGACACATGGGCAAATGGGTTTAGAACTTGGAAGAAGATAAAACTGAATGTATATTCATACATTTTAAAGTTATTATAGAAAAATGTAGACAATTGAAACCATGGAGATGGATATCATTTTCTAGGTTGATAATATAAAGTGAAAAAGAAAAGACTGCTGGACCAAACATAGTTGAATAACTGACATCTTATGGATTTAAGAAAAAGGATGGGTTTTTAATAAGACAGAAAAGTCTACAGTGATGAGAAAAAGCAATCAGGTGTGATATGCTGTAGGCAAAGGAGAAGATGGTTTCCCGAAAGAGAGAGATCATCATGCCAAATCACACTGAAAGGTCTCATAAGATGGGAAGGAAATACTTGATTGGATTTAGCAACATGATGATTATTAGTATTCTTTTTGAGATATATTTGATAAAGTGGTTAGAACACAGAAACCAGGTTATATACAGCAAATATAAAGCAGACTGTCTAGAAGCATTAAAGCAAAGAAATGGAGATGTGTAATACAGAAAGTTCTTAGGAGAACTTTGGCAAAATACACTGGAATACCCTCAAACTAACTCTCAATCAGTTGTTTTTCACTATTTGAAGTTTTAAGACGCTCCATTGCAATTTATATTGTGTATATACTTCTAATTTATTGAAAAATGCTTTTTCTCTATGCTTTCTATACATGACCGCCTTGCTTGACTAGTAAGAATCCTTCCTATTTGATTAATTTATTTTTTAACATTTTCCAAATATTCTATATACATACGATACAGTGGAGAAAATAAATGATACTTTCTAAAAGGCATATTTGATTAGAATAGCAAAGATTGAGTTTATCAATCTCCTTATGTTCGGAAGGTTTAGGTTTCCTTGATCTATTTATCACAAATTCCCATGGAAATATTGCCTTTTGAATAAAGTTCTTTTCAAGTATATTAAATGACCTTACTTTATATCTAAATGTAAATATTGTCAGCGTAAACTGGAGGCCAAATCATTAAAGGATCAAACAATAAATAACAAATAAAAATGATATGCTATTCAAATTGAACTTGAATGCTATGACTTTAAACATCTCATAGCATAAATTTGCCGACTGTGTTTAACCCTCTACTTGGCTCAGATTTGTAGAGATCTGACCTAAAATTTTAATGAAAATTACTTTAAACCAATTTTTTTAGAAGTATGATTCTAAGGTTTCCCTGTTTCTGTGTTGTCCAGTACAGTAGGCACAAGCCACATGTGGCAATTTAAACTTAATTATAGTTAAATTTAAAATTTAGTTTCTAAGTCACATTAGCCACATTTCAATGATGAGTAGAAGAAATATACTGCTAATGGCTATCATACAAGACAATTACATAATGCAAATTTTAGAACATGTTCATGGACAGAAAGTTTAGTTGGAGAGTGATGACTCAAACTTTTAGGTACATTAGATATATATATCCTGTACTTTATATACCAAAACTTCATAATTGCATTAATTTCAACTCAACCAACAAGGTGAAAAAATTCCATAGTTTAAAAAATGTCACATTTTCAGTAAAGAATTTGCAAATGTATAAATCATATGTGTTTATAAATTTAAAGAGTTCTGTTTACAGCTCATCATACTGATATTTTCCATAAATTTTAATATAGAAGTTTTGTGTTGCTAACCATCTTCCTCTGTTGCAGAGAATAATAGCACAACCAACTAAGAAGTAAAAAGCAAATGCCCTTAAGCATATAATTGATATGAGCATTATATTTTCATTATTAAGATGTAAACCTCTATTTAGTCATTGAAAAAGTTGAAAATAAAACAAAATTAAGCATATAGTTCCAGAAGTGGAAAATCTCACTCATTTTGAAACTTTTAGTGTGTTGTGCATGCGAAATGGTTTTGAAAATAGTACTTACATTAGTACTCAAATGGAACTTTAACTGTTTCATTGGGATGCATGAAGTGATGATTATGGGAGCAGATTCCTTTGAGATTCCCAGAGCATTAAGTAAACATAAGTAATTCAATCAGTGTCCATCAGTGCTTCTGTATAGGTAATGCATTCTTTTCCTCTAGCCATTTTTAAGATTCTTTCTTTTTATTTAATTTTCAGAATTTTAATTACAGTATATCTTAGTATGAGTTTCTTTTATGTTGAGTTTCTTATATTTTTTTAATCTGTGGGTTTATGTCTTGTGTGAAAGTTGGGAAGTTTTCAGTCATTGTTTCTTCAAATACTTTCTCAGTATTGATACTTTTTCTCTTCTTTTGTATTCTGGTAATATGAACTTCTACTCTTTAAATTTTTCTACAGAAACTTGAGGCTCTGTTAGTATTTTCTCTGTCATTCAGACCAAATAAATTCTATTCATCTGTCTTAAAGCTTAATGATTCTTTCATTTTCATCAGTACTCCATTGAGTATATCCAGTGAGGTCTGTTTTTTGTTTGGTTTGGTTTTTTTAATTTCAGTTATTGTAGTTTTCAATTCTATAATTTCCTTTTAGTTCTTTTATATGTAACTTCTATTTATTTGCTGAGCTTTTCCATTTTCATGTAGGGGACCCCTGTTCCTTAGTATTATACCTTAGTAGGCAATTTCCCTGATTAAGTTTAGTTTGTAACTTATAGTCTATATCTCTGATCTTAAATTTCCATGGAAGTTGAGTTTCTGGACCCTTGTAATGTTATTCTTGTCTGCTTTGTTTTCTGGTGCTGGTAGGACTCCTGCTCAAGCCCTAGGGCTACCTTCTGAGGTAAGGCTAGAAACCACTGGGCTTAATCCCTCTATACCACTGAGTAGAAGCCAGGTGGTCACAGGGTTTTGCCACTGGAGTAGCTGTGAAAAGACAGGACCACCCTCTGGGCCCTGGTTTTATATTAGAGGATAGGATAGTTATGACTTTGCTTCTGCAGCTGCTGGAAGATTACAGCACTCACCTGGCCTAAGTTATGGAACTGGGGCTGGGAGGACTGAGGCTCTGCATGTGCCACAGTTGTTGGTGAATTAGATCATCAGCAGAGGTCTTAACCGTGGGTAAGTGCTTGGGCTCCCCACTAGGTCTCTGCTGGACTTCTACTTTTCTAGTTCTCTGGTCTGAAAGAACAGGTTTTTTTTCTTTGTTTTTTCCTTCTTTTTTTTCCTTTTATTTATATGTCTGTTGGTCATTTCTTATGGCAGGCCTCTTCATTGTCCATCCAGTCCACTGTATACAGCCGATGAAAAGTAAACCCAAGTTATTCACCATGTTGTTATTCCTCAGATCTTGTCTATGTTCTTCTCTTTAGCTTTCAGAATCTGTTAAGTAATTTCCAGGATATATAATTATTCTTAGAGAGAAGGAACAGGGAAAAGTGGGTCTATACCATCTTGTTCCTGAAGCCTTAGCTATTATTTTATAGGTGTTGTTATAACTTACATTTTGATATGCTCAGCAATTAGCAGTGATCCTAGAATGTGGTATACGCTTGGCAAAAATTGTAAGTAAATTACAAATGAATGGTTGTCCAAATAAAAGCAAAGAAGGAAGGAAGGAAGGAAAGAAGGAAAGAATAAAGGAAGAAAAAAGAAAAGGAAAGAAAGATACTGTTGTCAGTGTACTATTCTAATAATATTATACTTACATATTAGAAAGAACACAAGCTTCACTTGTGTTACTAGCCAATGCAGAATTATTATTGACTATCAATTTAAATTTTATTAACTTATGTTTTCTCATTTATAAAATGAAAATCTTTGCTTAAAATTTGTGATTTCTTCCAGTCACGTATACTGTGGCTCTCAAACAGTTCTTTTGAAATTCACAACTCTCCTTAATGATGCTGTACTTAAAAGTGGTCTGATTTTAAGCTTATAGTTGTAACCTCGAGGCAGCATGCAAACCCACTGACTCACCTAGCTGTGCAATAGTGGGAAACAGCAGCAAGTTTATTGAATTGGTGCAAAACAATAAGAGAGTTTGTACTTTTTCCCAATCAATGGCATATGTAGGGCATGATTCAAAGAGATTGAACTGTCAAAAATGAAAGGCTCAATAGAGCTCTCACCTGTGAGCAACTGGTCACACACTTTTATTTTTCCAAATGTGTTCACATAGTGACAGAAACTCACATACTGGCTATTATCTTTGAACATCAAGGACAAACAAACATATCATGACTAATGCCTATCCAACTGTGCCTTTGTTGGAACTTGTGTTCACAATCTAATGGATATTTAACTCATAACTCTGCCTTGTTGATATACCATTAGCACCTAAATGGTTTATGTAAGAAGTCACTGGGAATGTGCTCAGCATACATAAAGTTACTAATGTCCTAATATCAAGAGAGTTGTACAAATTTTGGAAGTGATAATAAAAATGTCAACAGTGGAAAAAACATAAAAATGCATCATTATAATAGTATTATGCTAATATCATAAACAGTTTATATACACATGTATGTACATGTTTATATGTAGTTATGGATATTTATATTAGTCTTAAAAGGTATATAATGTGCTTCATAATATATATGGAATTATGATTGCTCTTTTCAGATGCAAGTACAGACTGTTCAGAGTTAATCTTATGTTCACCTTTTATAATCTTTTTGTCCCAAATGTAAATAGAAATCTCTAAAATGAAAATCTGATCATATATTTACATTATAGGCATAACTTGTTCTATTGCACTTTATTTTATTATACTTCACAGATATTATTTTACAAATTGAAGATTTCTGTTAGCCCTGTGTGGAACAAGTCTGTAAGGCACCATTTTTCTAATAGCATTTGCTCACCTTCTCTCTCTATCAGATTTTGATAATTCTAACTCTTTCATTGTTACAATATTTGTTATGATGATCTGTGATCAGTAATATTTTATGTTACTATTGTAATTGTTTTAGGACACTGTTAACCATGCCCATGCAAGATGATGAACTTAATTGAGAAATGTATGTTTTGGTTGCTCTACCAACTGGCCATTTCCCCATCTCTCTGTGTCTCTTTGGGCCTCCCTATTACCTAAGACACAACAATACTGAAATGAGGCCAGGTTGTAAGTGTATAGTGGCCTCTGTATTCAAGTGAAAGAAAGTTACACATCTCTTATTTTAAATTAAGAGTTGGAAATGATAGAGCTTAGTGAGGAAGGCATGTTGAAAACCAAGACAGGCCAAAAGATGGGCCTCTTATGCCAAACAATTAGCCAAGTTGTGCATGCAAAGGAAAAGTTCTTCAAGGAAATTAAAAGTGCAAACTCCAGTGAGCACACAAATAAAAGAAAACAGAACAGCCCTATTGCTGGTATGGAGAAAGTGTTAGTGGAATGGATAGAAGATTAAACCAGTCACAACATTCCAAAAACCTAATCCAGAGCAACCCCTTAACTCTCTTTAACTCTATGAAGCCTAAGAGAAGTGAGGAAGGTGAAGAAGAAAAGTATGAAACCACTAGTGTAGGGAGCGTATGAGCCAGAAGCCAGGTCCTTTGGGAAAACAGGTTTTAGCAAGGCCACCTTTGTGCTTGGAGTCCACAGTTCAAGGGTTTTGCAAAGCAGCCCAGAGCTTGGTGCACAAGGACAATACTCAGGATGTGGTTTCTGGCTTGGGGGGAAAAGAATAATATGACATTGTGAGCAAAAACTGCTTGGTTTCTTGGAGTAAATCGAGATATGATTCATGGCTCACATGCTCAAGAAAAAATAGTAGAATAGGTTGTGCGTCAAGGTTAATTGACCAGATGTTGATTTACTATAGTCATCTGGGACTATAATGAGCTTGGAGGAAAACACAATGCATATCTCTTAGTTGAGATATACTTTCCAGCTTTTCCACCTTTGACCTGTCCTGCCTTTCATCTTTCTCTTTCTTACCCTATAAAAATAAACATGCTGATGCCAGGTGGCATCTCTGTGTCTCCATCAGAGCGCAGAGAACCACCAGGTCCCAGCTTTTCTGTCTAAGTCTGTGTCTGTGTGTTTATTTCTTCATTCCCCTCTGGTTCACCTGTTCACCCACGCAGGTCGTGGCACAGTAGAGGTTGCTTCATGAGGTTTAAGGAAAGAAGCCAACTCCATAACATAAAAGTGCAAAGTAAAGCAACAAGTGCTATTGTAGAAGCTGCAGCAAGTAATCTAGATGATCTAGCTAAGATAATTAATGACGGTGACTACACTAACAACAGATTTTCAATATAGATGAAACAGGCTTTATATTGGAAGAAGATATCATATGAGATAGGTCGAGAAAAAAAGTCCATGTCTGCCTTTAAAGCTTCAAAGGACAGGTTGCCTCTCTTATTAGGGGCTAATGCAGCTGGTGAGTTTAATTTGAAGCCAGTGTTCATTTACCATTTTGAAAATTCTAGGGCTCTTAAGAATTATGCTGTAGTCTGCCTGTGCTCTATAAATGGAACAACAAAGCCTGGATGATAGCACATTTGTTTACAACACGGCTTACTGAATATTTTAAGTTCACAGTTGAGACTTACCTCTCAGGGGGGAAAAAGATTTCTTTGAAAATATTATCATTCATTGTCAGTGCACCTGGTTACCCAAGAGTCTTGATGGAGATGTACAATAAGATTAATGTTGTTTGCATACTTGCTGACACAACATCTATACTGCAGTCCATGGATCAAGCTTGGAGTGAGTTCGACCTTCCAGTCTTATTATTTAAGAAATACATTTCATAAAGCTATAACTGCTATAGACAGTGATTCTTCTGATGGATATGGGGAAAAAAGTAAATTGGAAACCTTCTGGAAAAGTTTCACCATTCTAGATAGTACTTTTGTGACTCAATGTGAAGAGGTCAAAATACCAAGATTAACAGGAGTTTGGTATAAGTTGATTTTAACCCTCAAGGAAGACATTGAGAGATTCAAGACTTAAGTGGAGGAAGTAATTGTAATTGTGGTGGGAATAGCAAGAGGACCAGAATTAGAAGTGGAGCCTGGAGATGTGACGGAATTGCTGCACTCTCATGATAAATCTTTAATAAACGAGGAATTATTTCTTTTGGATGAGCAAAGAAAGTGGTTTTTTGAGACAAAATATACTATTGGTGTAGATACTGTGAAGGTGGTTGAGATGAGAACAAAGGATTTAGAACATTACATAAAATTAGTTGATGAAGCAGTGACAGGGTTTCAGAGAATTGACTCCTACTATGGGAAATATGGTATCAAACAGCGTAGCATGCTGCTGAGAAACTGTTCATGGAAAAAAAAAGGGTAAATCAATGGTGAAAATTTTATTATTATTTTAAGAAATTGCCACAGCCATCCCAACCTTCAGGAACCACAACCCCGATCAGTCAGCAGTCATCAACATCAAGGCAAGACCTTCCACCAGCAAAAAGGTTACGACTTATTGAAGGCTCAGAAGATGGTTAGCCTACTTTAGCAACAAAGTATTTTTTATTTAAAATATGATGTGGTATTTCTAGACATAATGTTGTTACATATTTAATAGGCTACAGTATACTGTAAACATAACTTTCATATACATTGGGAAACCAAAAAGATTGTGTGACTTGCTTTATTGCAATATTTGCTTTATTATGGTGGTCTGAGATTGAACACACAATGTCTCTGAGGTATGCCTATACTTTTTAAAGTTTTTCAAATTATATTTATTTAGTATCTAATACATGCAATTTACTGTTTATGATGTGAAGAATATGATTCAGGATGAGAATAAAACAAATTTGAAAATTACAGTTTGTTAGGTGATTGCTTGGGGACCACTTTATGTATATTAGGGGTCCTTACATGGTATGGACCCTGCTTAAAACTCTTACAAAGTTTTTCTCTTTATTCTCTCCTCACTTCCCCATTTTGCAACCCTATACCATCCTACTCGAAAATAAAACATGCTTTCTTTTGACCTTCACCTTTCTCACAAGCTCTTCCTTTTGATTCTAATACTACCTCATCTTCTAAACCTGCATGTCTATGTAGAAAGTACCACTAATATTTTATCCCTACCTCTGACATCAGTTCTTCTGCAAAAAAAATTTCCTGATGATCCTGCTAGCCATTGGATGTTAGCAATAAACAAATATTAAATTTCTTGTTAAACTTGGAAAGAGTGGAAGTGAAATCAGGGACATGTTAGTTCACGTTTATGGGGATAATGCCATAAAGAAAATGGCAGTGCACAAATAGAGTAAATGTTTTTCTGAGGGGAGAGAGCATCACTGATGAAAAAAGGTCAAAGTGGCCAGTAATGAACAGAACTGAAGAAAACATTGCAAAAATTTGTCAAATTGTGCATCAAAATTGTCAGTTGACTATGAGAAACATAGCATACCAAGTAAACATTGATAGAGAAACAGTTAGGGAAGTCTTAACTGAAAATCTTGGCATGAAAAAGTTGTATGCAAAAATGGTCCAGAAGAACCTCACTGATGAACAAAACTAAAGGAGAATCAAAGTTTGTCAAGGCCTTTCGGAAAGGCAAGATGATGTTTTGGGCCATGTTATCACTAGTGGTGAAACATGGGTGTACCAATACGACCCTGAAACAAAGCATCAAAGTGAACAATGGAAGTCAGCCAATTTTCCATGATCAAAAAAAGTTCTGTCAGTCCCAATGAAAAGTCAAAACTATGTTGCTAACATTTTTTGATATCAGAGGGATTGTTCATTATGAATTTGTACCAATTTGACAAATATTCAACCCAGTTTACTATTTGGAAGTGCTAAAAAGGCTCCATGAAAAAGTTAAATGAGGGAGTTCCCTGATGGTGTAGTGGCTTTAGGCTTTGGCGCTGGTGCTGTCGGTGCTGCGGCCTGGGTTCGATTCCTGGTCAGGGAGCTACTACCCTCATACCAAAAAAAAAAAAAAAAAAAAAAAGTTAAATGAAAACGACCTGAACGTTTCACCAACAACTAATGGCTCTTGCACGATAACAATGCACCAGCTTACATGGCCCTGTCTGTGTGAGAACTTTTTTACCAGTAAAGAAATAACTGTATTGGAATGCCCTCTCTACTCAGTCCCCAATGACTTTTTTCTTTAGCCTAAGATAAAGGAAATAATGAAAGGAAGACATTTTGATGACATTCGAGACATCAAGGGTAATACAATGACAGCTCTGATGGCCACTGCAGAAAAAGAGTTCCAAAATTGCTTTGAAAGTGGACCAGGTGCTGGCGTCAGTGTATAACTTCCCAAGAGTACTTCAAAGGTGACCATAGTGATACTCAGCAATGAGGTATGTAGCACTTTTTCTAGGATAAGTTCACAAACTTAATTATCTGACTTTGTAATGATCGAACATTTACACCTCACAAAGTGATAACCTTAAAAGTCTACTACCCATTTGACATCTTACATAGTTATTACAATGCCATTGACTATATTCCCTATGCTGTACTCTACATCTTGTGACTGTATATAATATATGTATATATAAATTATACTTGACATTTAATATTATTTTATATTAGTTTCAGACGTACAATGCAGTGGGTAGACATTGATATAATTCAAGAAGTGTTCCACTGATAAGTCTACTGCCCAACTGACACCATAATTAGTTTTTACATTATTGACTATACCACTATACCCCGATACTGTATTCACATCCCCATGACTATTTTGTAACTATCAATTTGTACTTCTTAATCCCTTCACCTTCATCCATCCCCCCAATTTCCCCTCCCAAAATTATAGACCGTCCCCAACTTCTGATGACTCAAGATTTTTCAACTTCATGATGGTGCAAAAGTGATAATGCATTTAATAGTAACCACATTTTGAATTATGAATTTTGATCTTCTCTTGGGCTAGTGATATGTGGTATGATATTCTCTCATCATGCTTTGTGGTGGCAGTGAGCCACAGCTCCTAGTCAGCCACATGTTAAAGAGAGTAAATAACTGATACTCAACAGACAGATGATTTTGCTTAAGTGTTAGCTAATGTAGGTGTTCTGACCCTGTTTAAGGTAGGTTAGGCTACTATAAGGCTCGGTAGTTTAGGTGTATTAAATGCATTTTTGACATAGAATATTTTCAATTTATGATGGGTTTATTGGATGATCTCTATTGTAAAATCGAGGAGCATCTATATTAAATTTAATCTTAATGTGGCTAATGGTTACTATATTGACAGTGTAACTGGAGGACTTGAAAGCTGGCATGGGTCTCTAAAAAATGCAGTTTGAACATACTTATGCTAAAACATTCTCTGTCTTTGTTTTGTATTGTTTTCTTCCTTCTTCCTTTTTCTTTTGTTTTCTAGGCTATATATAGAAAAACAGGCAAAGATTTTATCTTTCTGTCATTATTTTATAGTATTTAAAATTTTATATGAAAGTGAAAATATGTACTTTAGATAAAATAATACTAAAAAACTTTAAAAAAATGAGTTATTTTCTGAGCAACTACTTTGCCTCACCCCTGAGTTATGCCCCCTTGAAGCAACTACTTTAAACACTTACAGCTATTTCTTCTAATATTTCCATTTACATACTTAAAATATGCCTAAACTTGATTTTTTAAAATTATAAATATCATCCTATGTACATTTATGGCAGATGAGAATCCAGCTCTCTTATATGACCTGTCTGAACATAGACAGACATACATGAGCATATATATGACATTTGCATTTTCCCATCTTTCTAATGTAATTATATAATAATTTTGGTTAAAACTATTTCCAATGTTTGTGTAAATTAATCTCTGTAACTTGTACTCACTAGTAAGGCAGGAGTTTGAAGAGAAAATGCCTATCGTCTACACTTTCATGTGAGCATGAATGGTTTCTGCCTCCTCAAGTATTTAACTCTAGGGAAGGTGGTAGCTTCATCTAATTGGTGAGTTTGGAAGGAAAAACAGAAGAGTTGGCCCTGCCCCTTCCTCTCACTTCTTTCCATTAGGAATGAACTTACTTGCTCACTAATGAAATTATATTCCTCCTATATGTATCTTGTATTTTTTTCTGTCATAATTGTAAATTCCTAGGTTAATGGAAACACAATGAAAATATAAGCAGAATGAAGAAAAAACAAGGACAAAATATTGTATTTTGAAATTTAATTAAGAGAGGAGGAGAGGGTCATTTGCTTCTGGACAAATCAAACTTTGTAAGGAATGGGAAGTGGCAGTAGAAGCACTTATACTGATGCTTTTGATGATCTTAGTGTTTTATTAAGTTAAATGATTTCTTCCTTTACAAGGGGACCATGCTATGGAAGGAAAACTGGATCCATAATTAAGAACTGGTACCTACTGTTAGGTCCACCTTTGCACAGCTGCATGATTTTGAATGAGCTGCACCTTTACAGGCTGAAAGGCCTTCAAGTATAAAAGGAAAGAAACAGGCTCAATGACCTTTAAATAACCTTAGATTCTAGCAACTGATAATGTCATTACTGTTGATTTACCTTCTATTCTGATAGCATTTCCTCTTTAAAATTTCAGTGGTACCCTGTGAGTACAATGAGGAATAAATTCTGAATCTCTAGTGAGTTGCTATAGAACTGGAACCAGATAGTGCAAAATTGTCTTCTGAAAAGTTTGGCCTCTAGGAAAGCAACATCAAATATATTTTAAAGTGCCTCTTATTTTCACCTTTGTGCCAAAGCAACTGTATTATTTGTACTCAAAAGAAATTATTGCCATTTTCTCAATGCAAAGTTCAGAAAACACTCATGATTGGCCCTTCAATTAGCATTTTAATCATCAATCATCTGTAAAACATAAAGCCATCAACACAAAGGGACATAGATAATAAGTAACTATGCTGGGGACCTTATAGTTAAGGTTCATAAAAAATATGAACACTTGATGCAGGCTATCATTTTGTTTTCTTTTCTTTTGCCCTCCATCCTATTGTTTCTTACTCTTCCTTAGAGGAAGAACAGGGAAAAAGAGGAAAAGGCTTTTGAGTCCAAACAACTTCTAAATATTTGTTTAACTCTCACCCTACAAGGAATTTATGCCATTAGTTACCTCCCTCACAGTTATACAGAGTCCAGCAGAAGTAGCGCCCTTTTCAAAGTAGTTAAAATATTATTATGTTACAGAATTACAAACTTACGATTTTGTAATAAAAGATTTGATATATATTACCAGTTCATAAAAAAGGGCATTACTTCTGCTGGGCCCTATGTAATAAAGACTAATGAGATGTACTTGTATAGTTATCTTTAATTATTATTTCTGCACATGTTACGCTATTGGACTTGTCTCAAGAGCTGCTAAAACTATAAGCACTGTCAAATAGAAAAAATATCATATGTGAGAAAAGGTAACATATTTATAGGTTCTGGGCATTATGGCATGAACATCTTTGATAGGCCATTATTCTGTCTACTACACATTTACTTTAATACAAATAATGCATTCCTTATATTATCTCAAATTCTGTCAAGAGGAGAGTTGAGGAAGAACTATGTCGGGGTTGTTTCCAAAAATGTCTCACTAAGTGTATTGAGGTGATGAACATATGGTTGTAATGCCTTAATATCAAAGATTGATTAAGCACCTCCAAATTACCTTGAAAACCAAACAGAGGAAGAACTGTATATAAAGCGAATTTGACCACGTTCACAGGGAAATACATGTATCACAACCACAGGCCGTCATACTCCCTGCTCTAACCACACATGTAAATTATGGGTAAGTTGGCTAGCAGATATGATTGTCTTCAAATGTATTATTTTCCTTTCATGTGTTGAAGGATCAAGTTATTTAAAAATAAAGTGTCATACTTAATACAGCAATTGGAATACATTCATCTGTGGATTTTAATTGAACATAGCCCAGGAAGATAATCTAGTTATACTCAGAGATTAATTGCTTAAGGCACATGTTGGCAGCGCAAAACAACATCAATGACAGATCTATAGAATTACAGTTGAGCAAAGAACTGCACAGCTGCAATTCAAGGAAATAATATTTAACTTAAATACCTCAATTCTTGTAGTTGAAACCCTCCATTTCTGAAACTGCACTGCAGTCCTCTCTATAAATGGGTTTTCATCCAATTGATAGAGTTCAAAGGAATGTTAGAAACATGAAGCATCAACTTTGATGTATAATCTTGGCATATATAATTCATCAGATAAAGTAATATTTGACCCTGGATTTTCTACTATTAGACAATCATTTCAATCAAATTGTCATAATCATTCTATTTTACCTTCAAGGGATATAACTAACCCTCCTGTTTACTATGTCTTCCACCTATGATTTAAGAGAAAAGCTTGGGGTCATGGCATGTGGGATGAGATTCTGCCATCATTTATTAAAAATAGGAAATTTCGAGCAAGTAGCAACTTGATTCACAGTTTCCTCTAAAAAAGTAATTGTACTCGGCCACCCCCTCTGTTATGAGATGGTAAGGAAATTGGAGAAGATAAGTGTGAGTAGAGAATAAAATTCCATGGAATGAATTAGAAAAAAATCATTGGACAGACCATAAATTAAAGAGAAAATGATGTTTAGATATTAAAACTGCACTGCTTACAGTTTGGATTTAGTGACCTGGAGATACAACCTGATTTAAAAAATCCTCGATATTTTTATGGAGTTTAGAAGTTTAAAAATACTTGCTCATTCATTTCCCTAGTTGATCATCACATAAGCCTGTTAAATATCAAAAAAGTTACAATTTCCTTTTTTACAGATGAGCAAACTGAAGCTTAAATGTTAAGTAATTAGCCCAATGCCCTCAAAACTATATTTCACATTTTATAAATTTAATTTGTTTATATATTTATTTAATTAGCACAAATGTATTTAATGCATTTTACATGCTGAGCAAAAACAAGGTATCGGCTTTTGTAGGATTTATTTTACATTTTAGAGAGAGACATGGCTAGGACAAATGTAATCAGACCAATGTGTATATGATAATAATTTGCAGTGTTATGAATGAAAGAAATAAGTGCTATAAAAATAGTTTATGAAAGCTTTTCTGAAGGTCTTTTGTAGAGAGAAAAAGGAGCCAGATAAGTGAGAAATGATAAGAATTCTCCAGTTATGTTTCAAGTCCTCTCACCTCCTATTGACTCGTCTAGCCCACAACTAGTGGCATTGTATGCGTTTGTGTGTGTGCATATGTGTATGGTGGGGGGGCTTGCGGTGTGTTGGGAGAGTTATTCCTCATTCAATCACAGGTCTCATTTCCTCAGACCAGGGCCTTATAGCTAAGTTTACTGTGAAGTCTTACATGAGACTATAAAGGAGGAGAGACTAAAAGGGAGAAAGGAGGAAGTAGGCATGTCTAATATTTTGGGTACATGCTCAGGAAATCTTAGTTTCAGGAAACTTTCACTTGTGCATGGATTTGCTGGACAGAATTGCTTAGAGCAGGGGTGTCGAATCTTTTGGCTTTCCTGGGGCACATTGGAAGAAGAATTGTCTTGGGCCATACATAACATACACTAACACCAACAATAGCTGATGAGCTAAAAAAAAGTTCTGTGCATAATTTTTGTATTGTTTAAGGAAAGTTTACGAATTTGCATTGGACCACATTCAAAGCCATTTTGGGCCTCATGCAGCCTGTGGCCCAGGGGTTGAACAAGCTCGGCTTAAAGTGAAGAGACGGGAGCAACATTAGTATAATTTTCCATATGTTGTGGCTCAATCCCAACATTCCAAAGGTGGCACTCAGTGGGTTCTCTTACATCATAGCCACAAGGTAATCGGGTTCCCTGGCATACAGAAATCCTTGTCTAGCTCTGTCTGTCTGTCTGTCTGTCTGTCTGTCTCTCTCTCTTTCTGTTTGTTTTTAAAACTGTTTTCTGTTTTAAGGAAACCTATTAGACTTTTCATAAAATCACAGAAAACATATATAAGTGCTTTGAAGTTTCAAAGCCTGCTGCTTTTCACTATATAACACTCTTTCATGTTTAACAGCACCCCTGCGTCCAACAGGAAAGATATGAAAATATTTTCTGTAAAAATGGGAGAAATAGAAAAGTGAAAAGAGCTAAAAATAAAGTACTTCACTCTCATGGCATTCAAATAATTAGCATTTTCACAAGTGTTTAATTTCAAAGGGAGTTATATCCAAGGAAGCAAAAAAATTTACTACAATGATTATGTGCTTCCAAGAGGCCTCATCTTCAACTGAAGCTAAATATAACTTGTTGGGATAATGAACACAGCGAAATTTCATATATTACTGAGATTGACTTTGGGATTGGAAACTCCCGTGTGGCCAACCTGGGGGGCAATGATTCAATGGTATGAAAAGGTGGGACATGTTTCTCTGACTCATCATGTATGAATAGTCGGTTTTGCATATAGACCCTCAAATGGATTTGGCTAATTCCAGAATAAAATCCTGGCCCCACAACATTATGTTGAACACACCTAGAGCAGAAAAAATGTTCAATAGGTAAGTGTTACAGCCATGAACAAGCAGTTTCTAATACGAACCTAGAACTTGGAACTATCTGTGCTTGTCCCTCTGCTAAGAAATTTCAGCCTCTTGGTTCAGGCACGGGTTACATGCCTTGTCTCACAAATACTAACTCATATTTCAAGAATTTCCTATGCCCAAATCCTTAACATAATTATACCTACAAAATCCCTTTTGTCATATAAATTAACATTTACAGGTTCTGGGGATTAGGGAGTTGACATCTTTGGGGGACCATTAACCAGCTTACCAGAGAAAGATCTAGGGATTTATTTTGTTAATGGGAAAACACATCAGGAGTTCACAGTGATATCTGCAATTCAAATTTAGGACTCGCAGGTTTTTACTTAACGTCTTCAACTTCACAACTATATTATTTTTCTTACATGACTACATTCCCAGTTTCCAAAAAAAAAGCAGCATTACTTGCTTGATAGTATACAATCATGTTAGCACTACAATGTCAATACTACCACCCAATATGCTCACTAAAATACCTGAAGATATGCTGTGCTTTTTATCCTTAGCAATTGAGAAATAGAGGGTTCCAGACTATGTGAACAAAGTCAAATCCAATACCAACATCATTTCTAAAACTAATTTAGAAGAAAATTGAAGAAAAGCAACAATTTATTAAGGAAAATGTACCCATTAAGCATATTTGTATATATTTTTTTCTAATTTTTAAGCTATTTTCTTAAAGTTTTTACAACTAACTTACCGTTAACTTATCCATGTTCCATTTCTAACATTAAAAAAGTTAAAATTATCTAAAGATACAGAATTAGGGGTTTTTACGTAAATAAATTAGGGTGAGATAGAACATAGCATTTGTTGTAATTTCAATTTTATCAGTGATGTATATATTTTAGCCAGATTAAAATACAAATTTAATGTTCATAGAAGTCTTTATTTTATGATTGATTTGAGAGAAGCATACAGCCTTGAAATTTGTGTGTGTGTGTGACTTTTTCTGTGGGCTTTATTCTTATGGCTATTTGTGTTCATTCGTTCTGGAAGCCTGGACTCTTCATTTAACAACTGCTACGGTTATCCATTTTCTTCTGCTGATTATGTCTATGTGGCACTCAACCTCGATCTCTTGATTCCTCCTTCCACATAATCAAAATAAAACAAAATCATTTACCAGTCATGTAAGTCCACCCCCAATCACCACGTTGCACTAATGTTTTAGTGCCTGGCATAACATGGGCTCTCCAGAATTACAGTTCTTATTGGTTCTGATTGGTCAGTGTCCACATTAAATGTGTTACTAAATATTTGATTATGACTCAGGCCAGAAAAATGACTAGGAAGACTGTGGGATTGTCCGCTATAGCCGTGAGGAAAACGTATTTATTTTGCTAACTGCATGACAACAAATACAGCTTGTTTAAAAAATAATTTTAGTAGAAAAAATTATACACATTATTGATTTTTACATTGTAGTCTACTTAGGCACTGAGTGATATATTTCTTAGAACAGTTCTCTGAGGTAAGCATTAAGAAACCTATCTTACAAATGAGGAAACAGAAGCTCAGAGAAGTGAATTTTTCCAACAAAATTAATAATTGGCGAACTTGATTTTCAAACACTAGTGTGACTCCAGAGTCCATTCTTTAACTTAATGTGCACTTCCTTTTATCCAGTTCCCTGTACTTTTTTTTTTTAATCCCTGTGACTTCTATATAAAAAAATTGTTTTCTTTTGGTTGGTTATCTTTCATGTACATTAATAGGACCTCCAAATAAAGACTTTTAACTCCTTAACATTACTTTTAGGAGGATATGTATTGGAAAGAAATCTGGAAAATCTGATGTGAAGGGTAAGAGGTAGAACATTGTCCTTTGTAAATTTGCTTTTCAAATTGAACTTGTCTAGTGATGGTCTTATTGTATGTTCATAGTAACCTGCTCTTTGCAAAGAATAACAAAGTTGAGAACATTTTAAATAACTGTATTGTGAGGCTTAGCAACACTAAAGTATGTGGCAGAGAGTAGACACCAAATACATGATAATCATTAGTTATATCTGTTAACTCTTGATTCTGCTGATAAAATGTGTTTTAGGTTCCTGTTTGAAAATATTACCCATTGAACAGAATGCTGAACAATGTACTTTTCTTTGTAAGTTGCCATCTGCTAAAAACAATTCAGTTCAGATTATATTTCTTATTGTGAATTCACAAAGTAAATATATTTAAAACATAAACAAATAAGCAAATAACCAATCCTTAACTACAATGAGTGAACAAAGCTGTCACTTGTTCATTCCTGGTATAAAATTCTGTCATCTGAAGGTCAAAAAGCACATTTGGAAGGTACAAGTAACAAGTGCAAGGCTGGGCAGTTGAAAATTAAAGCCACACGAAATACCCCATGTGACATTTGAGATGTTAAATGGAATACAGTTCATTTCAGATTGGATGGCCATTGTCAGTTCAGATCACTGTTTGATCTGCAATTTATATTGAGATGAAGCAGAAAGTATTTTTCTGCCTTAGCTTCTTGGCTTTTAACAGTGTCTCACAGATGGCTGACCTTTGGGTTTTAATGTGATAACTCGGCTTCCCTTGAACAAAAATCTAAAAGCTGATTGTCAGGCAGAAGTTGTTTTTCAAAGGAGAATGATCCCAAATTGTGTACAGAAAAGATAACATGTAGTTTTTCAAATGCCTACATATCAAACATAGTTGTTCCCAGGGACATTTGAAGAATAGTAGGTAAATATAAAATGTAAAGGGCAGTAGTTACTTTTTTTAAGTTTAGTCATTTGAGAAAAATGTTTCATTCTTCTTGGGAGGTGCATTCATTCTTTATCACAGTTGTCACTTTTTCTTGAAGTTTTATTGTACACATTATTTGTTGTCATATGGGCTCATGGCTCTTTTTTGTCATTGTCTTTTCTATTCACCATCATTTATCTTCACATTAAAGTGTTACTCCTTATTGTTTTCACATTCTCATCTGCATCCTCAGACTAGCACGGTTACATGCTGTGCTTCGTAATCTCTTCTAGCCTTTTCCTCACAGATTTCCAAATTACTGATGATAGGAAGATGGACAAAAGCTATTTTCTATCATTTGACAACTTTTTATCAATTAAAACATACTGATATCCTCATATATGAGAGGTTGGTGATATATTTGAAACACATGTATTGCTTTTTGAGTAACATCTATTATCTATTCTTTCTTCTACATAGTTAGCTTTTTGTATATAAATGACATTTTTATTTAAAATTTTTATAATATAGTAATAAATTTACCATTATATTGAGTTTTAGCAAAAAATACTCAAAACATACTAAGTGGCATCAATTAGACTTAAGTATAGACAAATTAGAATCTAATGGCATTGATGACATAAAAAATTTATTGCAAAATGTTACAGACTATGGCATACAGAACACCTTTGTTATTGATAGTTGAAACCACAGGAAAACATTTAAAAATCTTGTAAATGGAGAAAAGTCCATCAAATAGTTTCACACTGAATAAAGTTTTCTTTTGTTCATGGGGTAAACTTGAATGCTGCAGTCAGCGGATGGAAATTTTCATTCAGACATATCCAAATGTCACGGCAAAAGGGTTAAGCAAGCCCTGTCCGTTGTCCTTGTGCATCTAGGTTAACACATCTTTGAAATGCCAGAAGTAAAACCCCTGAAAGGTGATTCCACCGTCAAGAGAGAACATAATTTTTACTATCCTGTAATCCAATCCCCACCTTGTTTTCTCTCACCTTTATGTAGTCTCCCTTACATTCTCTCCTTAATTTCAAATGCTTAACAGAAACTGCAAACTGTTATTCTCTGGAGCATTTAAAATCTTACTTCATAGCAATTATCATCAGTTTCACTCCAATAAATTTCCTATGAA